>CAUYWD010000024.1:0-144156 GCA_963576735.1 Bedellia somnulentella | reverse complement strand
CAATTGAAGGGGTCCCCCGAATAACGTTATAAGTAGCAAAATAAAAACTTGTTTTTTTTTAATGCTTGGCCTGTCCATTAGGCTGTATAAAACGTTTTTCCGTCAAAAAATCGATTTAAAAAAATGTTTGTTACAACGTTATTCGGGGGACCCCTTCAATTGATTGTCCTTATCTGCTATCTTTGATTAATTTCCATATACCAAAAAGAATAACTCGCTCAAACAAACACAAGTTATTCCATATACCTAAATGCAACACTAATTATTATCAAAATGATTTCTTTGTGCGAGCCCTGAAATTTTATAACGATCTGGAAAGTGATAATATCGACATATTCTATCAATCCAAACCAGTTTTCAAAAGCTGTATGATCAAGATTATGCAACAAGAATTAATGAATCAAGAATAAATAAAATATCTATTTATTTATCTATTTATTTTAAATACATCTATCTATTTATACCTTTGTAAATATCATATGTAACTGTTCTTTTTTAACTTATTTAATTTTTTTTACATAGTATCTATTATTATTTTTAATTTTTTTTTTTATATTTATCTCATATACATTAATTTTTATTTATATTTGTATGTCTATATGTAATATATTATATATTTGTTTATTAATTGTCGTATAAGTGTTAAGTAAGGGTATTATTATTCTTTTCTCTTTTCATTAAGCAAACTTTATTTCTTTTTATTTAAATTTTAAAATTATATTAATTATTTGCTGTGTAGTGCGGTTGCGAATTTGCTGTGTAGTGCCGGTTGCGAATAGCACTACCCATCTCTTCCCGTGGGTGTCGTAGAAGTCGACTAAGGGACTAGGGCTTTTCCATCTTCGCCCTTACACCAATCCAAGGTCTGCCGCGCCGAGGGATGCATGGCCAGGGGTGAGCCTGGTCGCTAGCGTGCCGCCGTCCCGGAGCTTGGTGCACTCCGGGTACTAAATAACCTTACCTAGTCAAGCGGGGCTCTGGCTAGGTGGACAGTTTACTTCCCTTGCTTCTCGTGGGTCCATATGTGTTCCAATTATAATAAACACGGAGGCGGCGATGTAGCTCGCCACTCATCACGCCATGGTTTCTCACGGGGCGAAAAGTGGGCTAAAGAGACCCGCTTCAGTACGATGAATGTATGTGGAGGAATGTTTGAAAAATTAGATGAAGTATGTATGATTATGAATGAAAGAAAACTGGATTTTCTATGTTTAAATGAGACGAATAGTAAGGGAAAGGAAGTTTCACAACTTGGCAACATCACAGCAATCTGGTCTGGAGTCGCTGACAATGACAGAGCTAGCCAAGGAGTGGGACTTCTGATATCTGAAAGGATGGCTCAGTGTATGAAAGATTACGAATGTGTGAGTCCAAGGCTCCTGTGGATAAAGGTGAAATTGGGACTAGTACGGATGCGCATAATTTGCGTTTATGCTCCGGACATGTCTAAATCCCTATCCGAGAGGGAGGAGTTTTGGAATCTGTTAGACGATGTTGTGAATGGGTGTGATCAGAATGAGAGACTTATAATGTTAGGAGATTTTAATGGCTGGGTTGGTGTGTCACGCAACGGTTGCGAAAGAGTTTTAGGAAAGTTTGGCGATCAAAGGATGAATGAGAATGGTGAGAAATTGATTGAGGTATGTTTGGAGAGGAATCTTTGTGTTACAAACACGTTGTTTAAACACAAAGATATCCATATGTATACAAGACAGAGGGGGAAGCGAGAGAAGTATGATTGATTTTGTGATAGTTGATGAAAGGCTGAGAGCAAAGGTTGTTGACACCAGGGTCTATAGGGGCACGAACGTTGGCACAGATCACTTTCTCGTTATATCACGATTAAGGGGTCTGTGTACGCGTTGGCGTCACAGGCCTAAAGTGTCAACAACGGATTTTGCGAGAATAAAAGTGGAAAAACTGCAAGAAGATGAAAATATCAGAGATGAATACGTGAGGAAATTGGATGATAGACTAAGTTGCGTGGAGATGAAGGATGAAATGGAAATAGAAGAAGTATGGGATGTGCTCAAATCGACAATGGTTGAATGTGCGACGGAAGTTTGTGGAGTGTGTAAAAGGTCAAATAGACCACCAACAAGTTGGTGGGATAAAGTTGTGAAAGAGGCGGTTGGAGATAAGAAGAAAGCGTGGTTAGATTTACTAGCGATTAAAGCTAGTAAACGGATGAATGCGAGTGTAACTGACGATGTAGTGCAGAAAAGTGAAGATGAATATAAGAGAGTTAAGAATGAGGTGAAGAAGAAAATAGAAAAGAAAAAGCGGGATTTGCAAGAGTGGTGTGAGAGGAAACTTTCTGATAATTTCCGGAATAACCAAAAGTTATTCTGGAAGTATATCCGGAAGGAAAAGGGAGTTTCCCAAAACACGAGAGTGAGTGTAATAAGAGATGAATAGGGTGAATTGGCGACGGATGAAAGTAGCATGAAACGGGTATGGAAGAATTATTTTGAGGGACTGTTTGAAAAAGAGGATGCATCCATTTCTCCGCCAATCGACAGTTATGTTGATTGGAACGAAGAGATGGGTGATTTCATTGACAGTGAGATTAGTATGGAAGAAATAATGAAAGCAATGAAAAGTATGAAAGTAGGGAAGGCGGCAGGGTATGATAGGATTACTATCGAAATGCTGAGGGCTGGTAAAGGGTTGGTGGCTTCTTGGTTGTACTTCCTTTTCCAAAAATGCTGGTCGAGTGGCAAAGTTCCACGAGATTGGTGCAAGGCGGTGATTGTGCCTCTATATAAAGGAAAGGGGTCACACCAAGAGGCTAAAAACTACCGCGGCATCAGCTTACTCAGCATTGTTGGTAAATTGTATGCTAAGGTACTGATTGAAAGAGTGATGAATGAAACTGATGAGAAAATATGGGATGTGCAAGCGGGATTTAGGAAAGGAATGGGATGTATGGATCAAATCTTCTCTCTAAGGAGCATCACCGAAAAGTTCTTAGCTAAGAACCAAAAGGTATATTGCTCCTTCATTGATTTAGAGAAGGCGTATGATAGGGTGGTAAGAAAGTGTTTATGGGAGGTGTTATCCAAGTTCGGTTTGGGGAGTCAACTTATACGTGCATTGGTATCACTCTATGAGGATTCTAGTGCATGTGTAAGAGTAAACGGGGAAAACACTGACTGGTTCGGAATCTCTAGGGGTGTCCGACAGGGATGTGTAGCTTCTCCGTGGCTCTTCAATTTGTTCATGGATGACTGTTTGACAGAGTTGCGTGAAAGTGATTATGGACTAAGAATGGGTGGATTCATCATTAAATGCCTCTTGTATGCTGACGATCAAGTGCTACTTGCATCATCGGCAGAAGAGTTGCAAGAGATGATGAATATTGCATGTGAGTCTTTTGTAAGAAAGGGAATGAGGGTGAATGTGGATAAGACCAAAACGATGGTTTTTGAGAGACAGGAAGATGTGACAGAATGCGTGATTGCGATTGATGGTAAGGATGTGGAACAGGTGAAGGAGTTTGTATATCTGGGAAGTTTGTTTACAAGGGATGGAAAATGTGACGAAGACATTGAAAGAAGAGTGAAAAAGGGTAATGCGGTAAATGGAGCAATGAATAGCCTAATGATCAGTCAATCGGTGTCTGAAAAGGCCCGAATGGCTGTGCATGATGCTGTTCTTGTTCCTACGCTTATGTATGGAAGCGAATGTTGGGTGTGGCAGAAGAAGCATGAGAGCAGAGTGAATGCAGTAGAGATGAGGTCCCTCAGAAAAATTTGTAATGTTAGATTGTGTGACCGAGTGAGAAATAGTGTTATTCGTGAAAAGTGTGGTGTGAAAGATGATATTGTAAGAAAGATAGAAAAAGGAATGTTGAGATGGTTTGGGCACATAGAGAGGATGGATGATAGAAAATTGGTAAAAGGGATCTATAGAGCTAGTGTGGATGGTAATGTTAGTAGAGGACGACCACGGAGAACACACTTGGACCAAATTGAGAGTGTGCTCAAAAAGGCTGGCGTCCGAAGTATGAAGAATAAAAGAGCATGTATGAAAAGATTGATGGATGTAAACGAAGCTAGAGAGGTTTGTCAGGATCGTGCGAAGTGGCGATCGATAGTCTCTGCCTACCCCAATGGGAATTAATGGCGTGAGTATATGTTATGTTATGTTATGTTATGTTAAATTTTAAGTTATACAGTAAGAATGTTACTAATTCTGTTTTATATTTTAATGCTTAAGTGGTATCCTGTCATTGGCTAAGAAATTTTGTAGTTCTTTATAAAACATTGTTTTTTAAGTATTCTAAATGTGCTGTTGGATATCAATAAAGATAAAAAAAAAAAAATAAATAAATAAAAAGGGGCTCAAAATGGCAGGTATCCAACGCATGAAGAATAAAAGTACATGTGTACACAGTACATATACTCACGCCGTTAGTTCCCATTACGGTAGACAGAGACTATCGATCGCCACTTTGTACACTGCTGGCAAATCTCTCTAGCTTCATTCACATTCATCAATCTTCTCATGCATACTCTCTTTATGCTTGTTATTTGGTCCAAAAGTGTCCTCCGAGGCCATACTCTATTAACATTACCTTCCACATTGCCTCTATAGATCTCTTTCACCAATTTACTACCATACATCCTCTCCATGTGCCCAAACTATCTCAATATTCCTATTCCTATCTTTTTTACAACAATTTTTCACACTGCACCTTTCATGAACCATGTAATTTCTCACACAATCATGATATTATAATAAAGTTATATTATAACCTTACAATACAAACTTTTCTGAGGGACCCCACCCCATCTCTACTGCATTCACTCTGCTCTCATGCTTTTTCTGCCACACCCAACATTCACTGCCATACATAAGTGTAGGAACTAGAACTCCATCATGCACTGTTATTCCGGCCTTGTGAAAATAATGTTAAATGTAAATGAAACTTGAGAGGTTTGCTAGGATCATACAAAATGATATTAGATGGACTCTGCCAACTACAATTGGGACTAATGACCATATGTATGTAATGTTTGTGCGAAGGTACCAGCTTGTAGAAATTTTTACACAAAGGTCTTTGGTACAATTCATCTAAGATCACCAGCTTCCATGAACTGGTTGATTGTCTCTTAAATGTTTCAATTCAATTTGTAAATAAATATATATAGGTACTTAAAAATACCAAAACTATGATATATAAATATGTTTAGGGTTGCATTTTTTTTGTCAGGTTTTGCTGCAAATGTAATTTCAATTATTTATGAAATCACAATTGAGCAATGAAAAATTAATTGTATCACTTTTATGAGTCAGTCATATGTTACCATGGCATCAATAGGTGTATCAAAACATCAAACAAAATATGTCATGTAAGTGATTTCATATATTTTCATTGGTTGATTGCAATTTTTATGAGAAATGTATTCAAACCATGAGTGTTTAAATGGTTTCTTACATTGATTCAGTTTTCTATAAAATTAAAAAAAAAAAAATTATTTAATAAACTAGCTTTTACAAACTCGATTCACGCGATAATGCAATCAACCTTAAAAACACACAACCTATCCCTAATATCATAAACAATTATAATAATAATAATAATAAAAGGCGTAGGGATGTGACGACCCCACCGCCCATTGTTGGAATGGCAGGATGATATGTTTGCCATTCCGGCTTTGCAAATAGTCTGCGCTTGAGTTTGTAGGTGTTGACCGTGTCTACAAACTGGTCCCAGCGCTGAATAGGGTGACAACGGTCTCCCCGGGGCAAGTGAGTGAAACCCCGGGTGAATCTTCGCTCATCATAATGGCAGACTGTAATAATGATGAGCGTATAGGGCCGCTTCCCTTGGGTGATCGAAGGGGCACGTCTGGAGCTGGGGCTGGACGTGGCAGCATGCGGTCCCCCAGCCGCCGCAGACCGGCCCGACCACCTGGCCGGTCTGCGCGACCACCTCAGCCACCAGATGGCTTGGCATCGGTTGGGACTGGGGCAACTCAGTCCCAGCAGTCGGTGCCCGCCGCTGGTGGAACAAGGCGCCGCATGGCATGGACGGTCGAAATGAATAGAAATGCCATGCGGGCCTATATTAGGGCCTCGGGTTCAAGAACTGGACGGACGGGTTATCGGGCAGCAATGTACCGCGAATTTCTGCGGCTGGAGCCCAATTTGACCGTCACAGAACAAAACCTGGCGGATCGAGTTCGGTACATACAGCGCTCAGAACTTTTTAGCACTACCGAACTCGAACAATTGCGACGCGAGGCTGTTCCCCCGCTAGACGAAGAGCCACCTTTGCAGGTTCTCCCTCCAGTCCCTGAACGGGAAGTACGGAGGGAGCCAATTGCTAACCTGCCGGATGTGGGTGGTGCGGAAAGCGATTGGGGAACAGTCTCCCTGGATTTGGATTTGGTGAGGAGCGCACTCGAAGAGACGATCCTGGAATATCGCCAAGTGCCTCTCGAAAGGAGGCCAAGGCTGCCCCGAGTTCCTCTCAGCATCAAGGTTCGGGATGTCGTTGAGGCCGTCAATAACATGCTGCCCTCATTTTTAGAGAGCAGCATGGACCTTTGGGATACGGATTCAATTCTCTTTGGCGCCGCAATGACAGTTTGTCAATTTGTCGGCGTCAGGATGCCGCCAACAAGAGCTGGTGGCTCCCGCCAGGCTGGCAGTACTAGTCCCAGGACTAGAACTAGACCAGCCTGGATGAGGCGGATTGAAAGCCGTATCACAAGGGCCAGGGTCCTCATCGGCAAACTGACCAGCTTCAGATCAGGCAACAATAGGCCGAGGGTGGTGCGCTTCGTCAGGGAGGCATTCCCTGGTGAGAATGTCTTTGACAACTCACCGGAGTTTGCCTGTAGACTGGTGGAGCGCATCGATGATCTGAAGCAGAAGATCGCTGCTTGGGGTAAGCGAATTAGGCGATATTCTGAAAGGGTAAAGAGGTACCAACAGAATCGTCTCTTCATGAGTGACCAGAAGAAGTTCTACAGAACTTTGGAGCGTCCCGATGTGGTTTCGACAGGTCAGCGACCGGAAAAAGCCGATGTAGTTGCCTTTTGGCGTGGGCTTTGGTCGCTGCCTGTTGATCACGAAGAGGGCTGATGGTTCGAGGCGGTCGAGGAAGCGTGCGAGCCCATAGCGCCCATGAACCCCGTCAACATATCCGAGGAGGATGTGGTGGCTGCGATCCGTAAGGCTCCGAACTGGAAAAGTCCGGGGCCGGACGGATTGCACCATTACTGGTTGAAGGGGTTCACGCGCTGTCACGCTACTCTCGCCCGTCAGTTCCAAAGCGCCCTCGAGAGTGGGACGCTCCCGAACTTCTTAACTACTGGGGTCACTCATTTAGCTCCAAAGAGCGATGCTACCGCGGATCCATCACAATACCGCCCCATTACTTGTCTTTGTACAATTTACAAGACCTTGACATCCGTTCTGAGCTCCAAGATTACTCAACACATTGTTGATAACAATGTGATATCTGGAGCTCAGAACGGATGTAGGGGCGGTAGTCGCGGTAGCAAGGAGCTACTCCTCATCGATGCGGTCGTAGGTCAACTGGTCAAACGCAACCGTCGGAACTTCTCCGCTGGCTGGATAGACTACAGGAAGGCGTTCGATTCGGTACCTCATACATGGCTCATGAGGGTCCTCGAGCTGTACAAAATTGATAGTGCAGTTCGACACTTCCTCGGGCAATGTATGGGGTGCTGGAGAACGATCCTGAGTTTAGACGGTCAGCGGATGACGGATGCGGATGACCAAATTGATATAAGGCGAGGGATTTTCCAGGGCGATTGCCTGAGTCCAGTTTGGTTTTGCTTGGCCCTGAATCCTCTAAGTACACTCTTGGAGAATTCGGGGACAGGCTTTCAGTTTCGGAGAGGCGGACCACGCTTGCCTCATCTCCTTTACATGGATGACCTGAAGCTTTACGCCCCCACGGCTGACAGATTGGCGGAGCTACTGACGATCACTAATGATTTCAGTGGTTCCGTCAAGATGGAGCTCGGGGTCGATAAGTGTGCGGTCATTCATGTTGAGAAGGGGCATGTCGTGCACTCTGATGGTGTCGATGTCGGCACCAATCATTTGAGGGCACTCTCCGAGGCTGAAACATACCGGTATCTGGGCATGTCACAAACCATCGGTGTGAAGGTGGCAGACGTGAAACAGGGTGTTTGCGAGGAGTTTTATGAACGCCTGAAAAGTGTGCTTAATAGCTACTTGTCAGGCGTTAATAAAATCCGAGCCATTAACTCCTGGGTCATGCCTGTACTGATGTACACGTTTGGCGTGCTCAGATGGACTCAGTCCGAACTAGACGCTCTGGACAGACGAGTCCGCACGACGATGACCTCTCATCGAATGCATCATCCGAGGTCGTCGGTTATGAGATTGTATATCCCGCGGAAGTGTGGTGGTCGAGGCCTCTTGAGTGCCAAAACCATGCACAACCGCGAGGTATGCAACCTCAGAAACTATTTTTTGACGATGACGGATGATAGTATTCGGGGAGAGGTGGTCGCTAGTGATAAAGGACTGACTCCCTTATCGTTGGCCTCACAGGATTGGCGAACCCCGGAGGTACTTAGCACCTCTGATCGGGAGTCCGTATGGAAAGAGAAGGAGCTGCACGGGAGGTTTTACAAGGTACTTCACGAACCTTTCGTGGACCGTAAAGCCTCCCTGCATTGGCTGCGTTTCGGGGACCTCTTTGGGGAAACCGAAGGTTTTGTCTGTGCAATACAGGACCAGGTTATCAAGACGCGGAACTATCGGAAATACATCCTAAAGGACGGTACCACAGACATCTGTCGAGCATGTGGCCGTCCCGGAGAGTCACTTAGGCATGTTATTTCCGGTTGTTCGGCTCTTGCTAACACTGAGTACTTGCACAGACACAACCAAGCAGCCAAAATCCTACATCAGGAGCTCGCTCTGAAATACGGACTCTTGCAACAGAGGCTGCCGTATTACAAGTATCTGCCGGAGCCAATCCTAGAAAACGACCGAGCCAAAATCTATTGGGACCGATCCGTTATCACGGACAGGACTATTCTAGCGAATAAGCCTGATATCGTGGTATGGGATCGGTCGCAGTCGAGGGTATTTCTAGTGGATGTCACTATCCCTCATGACGAGGGTCTCGTGAAAGCCGACACCGAGAAGCGTCGGAAATATCTCGATCTGGCTCACGAGATCACCGACATGTGGGGTGTGACTTCGACAGAAATAATCCCAATTGTTTTGTCCGCGAACGGGTTAATTCCAACCAGCCTCGCGACCAACTTGAGGCGGTTGGATTTCTGTGGCGTGTCGGTTCCAGCACAAATGCAGAAAGCGGTGCTGCTCGATACGGCTCGGATCGTTCGTCGGTTCTTGAACCTGACTCCCTGACCCCGACCGACTGTTCTTTTGTCGGGGAGTACCGCCTCTCCCATTTCAAATTTATATTTTCTTTTTCGGCCATGGGAGAGGCGAGGAACTAAAAGTAATGCCAAAATAATAATGTACACGTTTGGCGTGCTCAGATGGACTCAGTCCGAACTAGACGCTCTGGACAGACGAGTCCGCACGGCGATGACCTCTCATCGAATGCATCATCCGAGATCGTCGGTTATGAGATTGTATATCCCGCGGAAGTGTGGTGGTCGAGGCCTCTTGAGTGCCAAAACCATGCACAACCGCGAGGTATGCAACCTCAGAAACTATTTTTTGACGATGACGGATGATAGTATTCGGGGAGAGGTGGTCGCTAGTGATAAAGGACTGACTCCCTTATCGTTGGCCTCACAGGATTGGCGAACCCCGGAGGTACTTAGCACCTCTGATCGGGAGTCCGTGTGGAAAGAGAAGGAGCTGCACGGGAGGTTTTACAAGGTACTTCACGAACCTTTCGTGGACCGTAAAGCCTCCCTGCATTGGCTGCGTTTCGGGGACCTTTTTGGGGAAACCGAAGGTTTTGTCTGTGCAATACAAGACCAGGTTATCAAGACGCGGAACTATCGGAAATACATCCTAAAGGACGGTACCACAGACCTTTGTCGAGCATGTGGCCGTCCCGGAGAGTCACTTAGGCATGTTATTTCCGGTTGTTCGGCTCTTGCTAACACTGAGTACTTGCACAGACACAACCAAGCAGCCAAAATCCTGCATCAGGAGCTCGCTCTGAAATACGGACTCTTGCAACAGAGGCTGCCGTATTACAAGTATCTGCCGGAGCCAATCCTAGAAAACGACCGTGCCAAAATCTATTGGGACCGATCCGTTATCACGGACAGGACTATTCTAGCGAATAAGCCTGATATCGTGGTATGGGATCGGTCGCAGTCGAGGGTATTTCTAGTGGATGTCACTATCCCTCATGACGAGGGTCTCGTGAAAGCCGAAACCGAGAAGCGTCGGAAATATCTCGATCTGGCTCACGAGATCACCGACATGTGGGGTGTGACTTCGACAGAAATAATCCCAATTGTTTTGTCCGCGAACGGGTTAATTCCAACCAGCCTCGCGACCAACTTGAGGCGGTTGGATTTCTGTGGCGTGTCGGTTCCAGCACAAATGCAGAAAGCGGTGCTGCTCGATACGGCTCGGATCGTCCGTCGGTTCTTGAACCTGACTCCCTGACCCCGACCGACTGTGCTCTTGTCGGGGAATACCGCCTCTCCCATTTAAAATTCTAATTTTCTGTTTCGGCCATGGGAGAGGCGAGGAACTAAAAGTCATGCCCAAAATAATAATAACTATTATTAATTAAGGCGTAGGGATGTGACGACCCCACCGCCCATTGTTGGAATGGCAGGATGACATGTTTACCAGCTTGCCATTCCAGCAATGCAAATAGTCAGCGCTTGAGTTTGTAGGTGTTGACCGTGTCTACAAACTGGTCTCAGCGCAAAATAGAGCAATAACGGTCTCCCCGGGGCAAGTGAGTGAAACCCCGGGTGAATCTTCGCTCATCGTAAAATGGCAGGTAAGAGAAACGATGAGCGTATAGGGCCGCTCCCCAGGGGCTATCGCTGGGGCGCGTCTGGAGCTGGGGCTGGACGTGGCAGCATGCGGTCCCCCAGCCGCAGCAGACCGGCACGACCACCTGGTCGGTCTGCGCGACCACCTCAGCCACCAGATGGCTTGGCATCGGTTGGGACTGAGGCAACTCAGTCCCAGCAATCGGTGCCCGCCGCTGGTGGAACAAGGCGCCGCATGGCATGGACGGTCGATATGAATAGGAATGCCATGCGGGCCTATCTTAGGGCCTCGGGTTCAAGAACTGGACGGACGGGTTATCGGGCAGCAATGTACCGCGAATTTCTGCGGCTGGAGCCCAATTTGACCGTCACAGAACAAAACCTGGCGGACCGAGTTCGGTACATACAACGCTCAGAACTTTTTAGCACTACCGAACTCGAACAATTGCGACGCGAGGGTGTTCCTCCGCTGGACGAAGAGCCACCCTTGCAGGTTCTCCCTCCTGTCCCTGAGCGGGAAGTTCGGAGGGAGCCGATCGTTAACCTGCCGGATGCGGGTGGTGCGGAAAGCGATTGGGGAACAGTCTCCCTGGATTTGGATATGGTGAGGAGCGCACTCGAAGAGACGATCCTGGAATATCGCCAAGTGCCTCTCGAAAGGAGGCCAAGGCTGCCCCGAGTTCCTCTCAGCATCAAGGTTCGGGATGTCGTTGAGGCCGTCAATAACATGCTGCCCTCATTTTTAGAGAGCAGCATGGACCTTTGGGATACGGATTCAATTCTCTTTGGCGCCGCAATGACAGTTTGTCAATTTGTCGGCGTCAGGATGCCGCCAACAAGAGCTGGTGGCTCCCGCCAGGCTGGCAGTACTAGTCCCAGGACTAGAACTAGACCAGCCTGGATGAGGCGGATTGAAAGCCGTATCACAAGGGCCAGGGTCCTCATCGGCAAACTGACCAGCTTCAGATCAGGCAACAATAGGCCGAGGGTGGTGCGCTTCGTCAGGGAGGCATTCCCTGGTGAGAATGTCTTTGACAACTCACCGGAGTTTGCCTGTAGACTGGTGGAGCGCATCGATGATCTGAAGAAGAAGATCGCTGCTTGGGGTAAGCGAATTAGGCGATATTCTGAAAGGGTAAAGAGGTACCAACAGAATCGTCTCTTCATGAGTGACCAGAAGAAGTTCTACAGAACTTTGGAGCGTCCTGATGTGGTTTCGACGGGTCAGCGACCGGAAAAAGCCGACGTAGTTGCCTTTTGGTGTGGGCTTTGGTCGCTGCCTGTTGATCACGAAGAGGGCCGATGGTTCGAGGCGGTCGAAGGAGCGTGCGAGCCCATAGCGCCCATGAACCCCGTCAACATATCCGAGGAGGATGTGGTGGCTGCGATCCGTAAGGCTCCGAACTGGAAAAGTCCGGGGCCGGACGGATTGCACAATTACTGGTTGAAGGGGTTCACGCGCTGCCACGCTACTCTCGCCCGTCAGTTCCAAAGCGCCCTCGAGAGTGGGACGCTACAGAACTTCGTAACTACTGGGGTCACTCATTTAGCTCCAAAGAGCGATGCTACCGCGGATCCATCACAATACCGCCCCATTACTTGTCTTTGTACAATTTACAAGACCTTGACATCCGTTCTGAGCTCCAAGATTACTCAACACATTGTTGATAACAATGTGATCTCTGGAGCTCAGAACGGATGTAGGGGCGGTAGTCGCGGTAGCAAGGAGCTGCTCCTCATCGATGCGGTCGTAGGCCAACTGGTTTGACCAGACGCAACCGTCGGAACTTCTCCGCTGGCTGGATAGACTACAGGAAGGCGTTCGATTCGGTACCTCATACATGGCTCATGAGGGTCCTCGAGCTGTACAAAATTGATAGTACAGTTCGACACTTCCTCGGGCAGTGTATGGGGTGCTGGAGAACGATCCTGAGTTTAAACGGTCAGCGGATGACGGACGCGGATGACCAAATTGATATAAGGCGAGGGATTTTCCAGGGCGATTGCCTGAGTCCAGTTTGGTTTTGCTTGGCCCTGAATCCTCTAAGTACACTCTTGGAGAATTCGGGGACAGGCTTTCAGTTTCGGAGAGGCGGACCACGCTTGCCTCATCTCCTTTACATGGATGACCTGAAGCTTTACGCCCCCACGGCTGACAGATTGGCGGAGCTACTGACGATCACTAACGATTTCAGTGGTTCCGTCAAGATGGAGCTCGGGGTCGATAAGTGTGCGGTCATCCATGTTGAGAAGGGGCATGTCGTGCACTCTGATGGTGTCGATGTCGGCACCAATCATTTGAGGGCACTCTCCGAGGCTGAAACATACCGGTATCTGGGCATGTCACAAACCATCGGTGTGAAGGTGGCAGACGTGAAACAGGGTGTTTGCAAGGAGTTTTATGAACGCCTGAAAAGTGTGCTTAATAGCTACTTGTCAGGCGTTAATAAGATCCGAGCCATTAACTCCTGGGTCATGCCTGTACTGATGTACACATTTGGCGTGCTCAGATGGACTCAGACCGAACTCGACGCTCTGGACAGACGAGTCCGCACGATGATGACCTCTCATCGAATGCATCATCCGAGATCGTCGGTTATGAGATTGTATATCCCGCGGAAGTGTGGTGGTCGAGGCCTCTTGAGTGCCAAAACCATGCACAACCGCGAGGTATGCAACCTCAGAAACTATTTTTTGACGATGACGGATGATAGTATTCGGGGAGAGGTGGTCGCTAGTGATAAAGGACTGACTCCCTTATCGTTGGCCTCACAGGATTGGCGAACCCCGGAGGTACTTAGCACCTCTGATCGGGAGTCCGTATGGAAAGAGAAGGAGCTGCACGGGAGGTTTTACAAGGTACTTCACGAACCTTTCGTGGACCGTAAAGCCTCCCTGCATTGGCTGCGTTTCGGGGACCTCTTTGGGGAAACCGAAGGTTTTGTCTGTGCAATACAAGACCGGGTTATGAAGACGCGGAACTATCGGAAATACATCCTAAAGGACGGTACCACAGACATCTGTCGAGCATGTGGCCGTCCCGGAGAGTCACTTAGGCATGTTATTTCCGGTTGTTCGGCTCTTGCTAACACTGAGTACTTGCACAGACACAACCAAGCAGCCAAAATCCTGCATCAGGAGCTCGCTCTCAAATACGGACTCTTGCAACAGAGGCTGCCGTATTACAAGTATCTGCCGGAGCCAATCTTAGAAAACGACCGTGCCAAAATCTATTGGGACCGATCCGTTATCACGGACAGGACTATTCTAGCGAATAAGCCTGATATCGTGGTATGGGATCGGTCGCAGTCGAGGGTATTTCTAGTGGATGTCACTATCCCGCATGACGAGGGTCTCGTGAAAGCCGAAACCGAGAAGCGTCGGAAGTATCTCGATCTGGCTCACGAGATCACCGACATGTGGGGTGTGACCTCGACTGAAATTATCCCAATTGTTTTGTCCGCGAACGGGTTAATTCCAACCAGCCTCGCGACCAACTTGAGGCGGTTGGATTTCTGTGGCGTGTCGGTTCCAGCACAAATGCAGAAAGCGGTGCTGCTCGATACGGCTCGGATCGTCCGTCGGTTCTTGAACCTGACTCCCTGACCCCGACCGACTGTGCTTTTGTCGGGGAGTACCGCCTCTCCGATTTAAAATTTATATTTTCATTTTCGGCCATGAGAGAGGCGAGAAACAAAAATGTCTTTCGAAATAATAATAATAAAATGTATTTATTTTCTCTCAACACAAAGCAAAAAGTCACAAAAATATGATTAGTTTACAGTATAAGTCTTTGTGGCGAGAGCTGGTGTCTATACTAGGTTTCCCTGTATGACAGATCACCAGGCCCCCCCCCTTCTATACAAGATGACATTTCATTTAACTAACATATAGTATAACTCATTAAAGAAAACATAATAAAGTAGGTTATAATAAGCATAAGCATCAGCTGAATTTGCATATATATAGTATTAAAATATATTACATATATATAAAATGAAATATATATCTATATACATAAATATATAATGAGATATGAGAATATTTTGTAGTATGTACAAATTAAATTTTATCTTTAAATCTTATATTAAAACAACCAATAACGTCTCGGTAACTAAATGTGTATTCTGTATAATCAAGAATGAGTAATATATAATTTGCATGTCACATTATTCCAGGAATGAATATATCAACCAGTACATCCAGCTTTGAGGCCCTAGATCCTCACGATCCTAACCTCAGTAGACTGGCAACCTCACTCTTCCAGAAGACTTCCGATTATTTGCATGGAGAACTAACTGCAACTCAGGTAAACCTATTTAGCACTTTTAACAATGTCTTTCATTCCTTTAATTGATGTAAAAATAAATACATACCTTAGTATCTGGTCAAAATTATAGCATGTTTCTGTGTGTCTGTTTTGGAATAATGGATATAAACTTAAAGATATGTTTGCAGGTTATCAAATGTGCTATAATCTCAAAAACTGCTGACTGTTTATTGTTCAAACTATCATTGAAAGTGTTTATTAAGATCATTTATTAAGATTGACCACCTATAATGCAGAGACGTGGGTTAAAATCCCGAGTCGGGACCTACACAAATTTGTCTTTTCTATGTTCATATGTGTAGTTAATGTATGGTGATGATTGTTGGTACTTAGTGGATACTCAAAACACCAGGTGACAATAATAACACGTGACATTCAGACGTATTAGTATAGTAGTTCAAAAAGTCTAAATATGAGATTTCTATTTAATTATTCAACATCTGCAGGGTATTGTGAATAAAACTTGTAATCAAATATCATAATGAGTTTAAAACAAATTATTGATACAGTAATAATAATAATGGGTCATGCCTGTACTGATGTACACATTTGGCGTGCTCAGATGGACTCAGACCGAACTCGACGCTCTGGACAGACGAGTCCGCACGATGATGACCTCTCATCGAATGCATCATCCGAGGTCGTCGCACATAGGTTGATTTTCAAGTTTTGTGCGGCCAATATAATTTAATTGTCTTAAAATGTAAAGGAAGAAGTAAACTAATAAAAAAAAGGCATGTTTTCATTCAAACTGACACTTTATTCTAAAATAACTTATATTTACAAGTTTTTATGACAACGGCACAGGATAGTTTCTTTCCGATTAAAGTTTTACTAATATTAACGATTCAATTCGTCATCGGAATCCTCTTCGCTGCCTCCCGAAGTATCTGCTACTATCCGATCTTTAAAATTGGGATCAGCGGGTATCAACAAAGCTATTGTTTCGGGGCAAAATGCTTTAGAAACATTTTTTTTCTGCCGCGGTTTGTGCTGCTTATGAATGGATCTGAGCTTAGCAGCAACCTATTAAAAATGTCGCGATTGCAATCTTCCCGCGTAAATTTACGGGCATAGCTTTCCCGGTACATACGGAAGTGTTTGTTCCGCGCTTCCTGAGCCTCCTCTGATAATTGTCCGATGGGTAATAGAGCGTTTTCTATTATTACTGCGCCATGGATTAAGACTTTGTGCATTGTAGGAGTCATTGGTCGCCATGGATAAAGATTCACATACAGTTGGGCAGTTTCAAAGGCATAATCATAATATTTTTTTATATTTATTTTGTGTCCACTCGATATGGTCTCTAAAATCACTTTAAGGCGATAAATCAAATTAAAATCAACACCCGTAATGTCTGCAGCTAATTGTGCATTCTCAAAAAACCGCCTGCTGGTATTCCCATCATTGGTGTTCCCATAATTTGCCGTTGGCATGTCGATAAGTAGTCCGGTTTCTATTTGGAATCGATTTTGAATATTTGCTTTAGCCTCCTTTTCTTTGTCTTGTTCTTGCTTAGTTTTCCTAGCTCTGTATTTTTTAGTAGGTAAGGTTCTATTTTCTTCTTAACCTCATTCTTAACTCTCTTATATTCATCTTCACTATTTTTCACTACATCATCTGTTACTCTCGCATCCATTCGTTTATTATCTCTGACCGCTAGTAAATCTAACCAAGCTTTCTTCTTATCTTCGACTGCCTCTTTCACACTCTTATCCCACCAACTTGTTGGTGGTCTATTTGACCTTTTACACAATCCACATACTTCCGTCGCACATTCAATCGATTTCAAAACGTTGTCGATTTGAGCACACTCCATACTTCTTCTATTTCCATTTCATCCCTTATCTCCACGCAACTTAGTCTATCATCCAATTTCTTCACGTATTCATCACTGATCTTTTCATCATCTTGCAATTTCTTCACTTTTACTCTCGCAAGATCCGTTGTTGACACTTTGGACCTATGACGCCAACGCGTGCACAGATCTCTTACTCGGAATATAACAAGAAAGTGACCTGTGCCAACATTCGTGCCCCTATAGACTCTGGTGTCAACAACCTTTGCTCTCAGCCTTTCATCAACAATCACAAAATCACATAATTTAATGTTTTTTGGCATGAATTCCTCATGTGAGGATTATTACTCATAAATAAAAGATGTTATTAAAGGAAAGAAAAATTTAATTATTAATTCCTCATGTGGGGATTAATACTTAATTTTTCTTTCCTTTAATAACATCTTTTATTTATGAATCACAAAATCAATCATACTTCTCTCGTTTCCTCTGTGTCTTGTATACATATGGATATCTTTGTATTCAAAAAAAGTGTTTGTAACACAAAGATTCCTCGCCAAACATACCTCAATAACTTTCTCGCCATTTTCGTTCACCCTTTGATCACCATACTTTCCTAAAACCTTTTCACAACCGTTGCGTGACACACCAACCCAGCCATTAAAATCTCCTAACATTACAATTTTCTCATTCTGATCACACCAATTCACAACATCATCTAACAAATTCCAAAACTCCTCCCTCTCGGAAAGTGACTTAGACATGTCCGGAGCATACACACAAATTATGCGCATCCGGACAAGCCCTATTTTCACCTTTAGCCACAGAAGCCTTGGACTCACACATTCGTAACCTTTCATATACTGAGCCATCCTTTCAGATATCAGAAGTCCCACGCCTTGGCAAGCCCTGTCGCTGTTAGCCACGCCTGACCAGATCGCTGTAATGTTGCCAAGCTGTGAAACCTCTTTTTCCTTTCGCTTCGTTTCATTCACACACAGAAAATCTATTTTTCTTTCATCCATTATCAAACATACTTCATCTAATTTTTCATGCATCCCTCCACACACATTCAACGTACTGAAGCGGGTCTCTCCAGCCCACATTTCGCCCCGCGAGGAACCACGGCGCGATGAGTGGCGAGCTGCATCGCCGCCTCCGTGTTTATTTTTAGTTGCACACATTTTGGCCCCACGATAAGCAAGGGAAATAAACTGTCCACCTAGCCAGAGCCCCGCATGACTAAGTAAGGTTATTTAGTACCCGGAGTGCACCAGGCTCCGGGACGGCGGCACGCTAGGGACCAGGCTCACCCCTGGCCACGCATCCCTCGGCACGCACGGCAGACCTTGGATTGGTTTAAGACCGAAGATGGTAGAAGCTCTGTTCCCTTAGTCGAATCCTACGAAACACCCACGGGAAGAAATGGGGTAGTGCTATTCTATGCCGCAACTACACAGCACAATAAAAATATAAAAAATAGTATTGAAAGAAAGAAAGAAAGAAGAAAAAAAAAAACTTTATTCAGTGCACAGGGAAATACACAACAAATAAAACGTAAAAATAAAACATAGTGTTACACAATAACAACAAAAAAATAAGTTAAAAACAACATAAACGTTCACGCCGTTTATCCCCGAAGGGGTTGGCAGAGATACCAATACTCCTGAACTCACATGGCAAGCGCCATCTAGTTTCCAGAGAAGGTACCCACGTTTTGCTTAGACAGTGTACTCACGTGATAGGGGGCAAGCCTATCGCCGTTTTTGTACGAATACACTGTCACATGACTAAGTACAACTCAGCCATGTGGGTTTCCTCACGATGTTTTCCCTCACCGTTAGCAACCATGATAAATTAACCACACATATGACTTTAGAAAAGACAAATTGGTGTAGGCCCGTCTCAGGATTGGAACTCACGCCCTTCTGTTTTTCGGGCGGGTGTTCTACCCACTGGACCATCATGTCGCTAAAGTTTCGTTAGCTAAGTTAAAAACAAATTAAACATAAAAAAGAAGCCCTATGCAGTGAATTGGTCACTGGCTCAGCATGTTGCCACCAACCGTGGCGCTGATTTTCAGCCAGTGCCATGCAATTTAATTCGGCCGGCGAAAGTACAACATTATATAATACAATACAGAGATAAATAAATAACAAAACAAACAGAGAGACATACATGTGTAAAAAGTACTTGTAAAATTAAAACTAAAAACAATAAAAAGAACACGTAAATAAAATAATTATATACAATATTTTTCAAAAATTTTAATGCTCGCAGAGTCAGTCTGAGTCCAGTCAGTAAAATAAGTCAAAGTAAGTCAAAGTGCTAAAAATGTTTGTAGTTAATTTCTCGTCGTGTCTTTTTGCAAGTTTAGTAAATAACTCCTAAACTTGCGTCCAAAAGTAAACTTGCTGCCTGCATTTCGGACCGGGGGAGGAAGATCATTTTGATGCCGCAAACCTAGAACTACCCCTAAAGGCTATACTTCTGTGAGCAGGAATATGCGCCCTTATTTTATAAAATCGTGGTTGGTTTGACCATTTAATCTTTTTATATAAGTAATCTGGTGTTTCCTTTTTAATAACATCAAACAACAAGCTTGCAAGGTGTAATTGCCTTCGAGCTGTGGTGTTTAGTAGGTTTGCGGCATTCAAATACGGAGTAATATGGGATCTAGGGAGAATTTTGAAGCAGAAACGTGCGCATGCGTTTTGCACACGTTGGAGTAACCTTTTAGTGTTTCCTGTTTTTACGGAAGTTGTGAAGTTGTACACTGAGTGGCGTACTTTCTGGTATAAACCAAGGCTTTGACATAACTTTGGCAATCTCTATTTTATTATCCTTTTCACGCAAGGCATTTATTAGATTTTTCACGTGAACCACTCCAACAATATTATCTGGTTCTTTTTGCCATAAAGGTACTCTGCTATGGCTACTGGTTAAAATCTCTCTTATTAAATCCTCTTTGTTTCGATCTATATCAAGAGAAAATAAGCTTCTCCTGTGAGTCATAATCTGTGATATTTCTGTCTCAGCCAAATCAAGTATACTACTTAGCATATCTAAATCCTGTTGTAACATAGTTCCTTCACTGCGATGAAGAGTAATCATGTTACGCATTGCATCTGCTGCAGATATTACCTCCCTATTCTTATGAAGCCCACATAACTTCAGAATGAGATTGACAATAAACTGAATGCCTAATGTCAGTGGAGAAAGAATCTTGACAAAAAACAGCATAAAATAAGAAGAAAGCAATGTAAATTTTTCAGGATTTTGCATGGCGTAAGTTTTTGGTAAAACTTCACAAAATAGCAAAACACAAAACGTCATCATGAATGTTGAAAGAAAGATGCCTTCACTTTCAAAGAAATGTATAAATATTGCTGTAAATAAAGCGGAACAAGTAATGTTAATAATTGTATTGCACAGTAATATTGTTCCTATTGTTAATTCTTTTGTATTCAACAAGCGTTCTATTATCTTAGCTCTTTTATTGCCATCTAGCTTTAGTTTATTAACTCGGGAGCGGCTAATTGAGGTTAACCCTATTTCTGCTCCTGAAAACAAAAACGATAAGATCAACAAGAAGAAAATTGCTGACAATACTGAAATCAATAACCAATCCATTTAAGTATGATGTTATTGCGATATAGAAACAGAGTTGATTTTATATGTTGTAAGAAGCATTTGCAAGTCTATATATCTTTAATAAAAAAAAAAAATCATGAAATATATCACACACTGCATTCACATGCATACTCTCAACAACAAGTGGAGGAGTTATTCTTATTACCTTATTATTTAAAATATTAGTCATTATTAAGCCTTTGTCAAGATATTGTTTAACAATTTTATCAGCCAAAGGTACTCTAAGCTCTATCCCTATCAATAAACCCTCCCCACGAACTTCTGAAATGATCTTCGGAAATTCTTCAGTCAAAGGCAACAACTTTTCTTTTAAATATTTACTGACCTTCTTAACATGGTCAAAAAAGCTTTCCTTTAGCATTACATCGAGTACTGCATTACCAACAGTCATAGCAAGTGGATTACCTCCATAAGTTGACCCATGAGTTCCTGGAGTGATTGCTTCTGCTATATAATCTTTTACTAAACATGCAGCCAGAGGAAATCCATTACCCATAGCCTTCGCACAAGTGAGCATATCAGGTTCAACTCCTATATTTTGATAGTAAAATAGAGAGCCGATTCGTCCATATCCGCATTGCACTTCATCAAAGCATAAAATTATTCCTTGAGCTTTTGTTATCTCTCTTACTTTTTTAAGATACTCTACGTCCAATGGATGTACTCCGCCTTCACTTTGTATGGGCTCTAAAAATATGGCAGCTGTTTCGCTATTGATTTTCTTTTCTAATGCTTCAATGTTATTTCTTGGAACTTTATCAAAACCAGAAAGGAGTGGAGCAAAACCTTTGCGTGATTTTTCATTTCCCCCAGCTGAAATTGCAGCAATACTGCGGCCATGAAAACCTCCTTCAATTGTAATGATGTGACTGCGCTTTTCTTGTCCATTTAAGTAGAAATAGCGGCGAATAAATTTAATTGCAGCTTCTGTTGCTTCAAGTCCCTTGAGCAGAAAAAAACTTTATCGGCAAAGGTAAGTTCTGTTAAACGCTGAGCAAGCCTTTCCTGCTCAGGGATAGTGAAAATATTAGAGCAGTGCCACAATGAGCTTAATTGCTCTTTCAGTTTGTCTGTAATGTATGGATGACAATGGCCTAGGGAGGTTGTAGAAATTCCCGCAGCAAAGTCTAAATATTTTTTACCATCCTTGTCAAAGAGATATACTCCTTCTCCTCTAACTATAGAAGCTTCAGATCTATTATAAGCATTAACAACATGATCCATTTTAAATATTATCTATGCTATTCATGAAATTGACATAAAGCTTTTTCTTCATAACTAAAAGTTTAGTTAATATTCCGTAGTTCAACATAAAGCCTAGAAGGTCTAATTCTGTATAGAAAAGTAAAGCTATACCAATTCACATTCAGCAAAAAGAAAGCTATTTCCCTACGAGCATTCTCTAGACTATCAGAACCATGAACTCTATTTTCGCTAATATCATGAGCAAAATCACCCCTAATTGTACCTTTGTCTGCCTGTTTTGGATCTGTAGCACCCATGATTTGTCTGTATTTACTGACTGCATTTTCAGCGATTAAAACTTGAACTATCACAGACCCAGAAGTCATAAATCCCACTAACTCCTCAAAAAAAGGCCTATCCTTATGAATTTCATAAAACAGCTCTGCTTGTTTTTTTGTTAGCAGCATCATTATTTGTGCTATAATTTTTAGTCCAGATTTTTCAATGTAAGAATTTACATTACCTGTAATATTATTTTTTACTGCATCAGGTTTTAATATCGAAAGTGTTCTTTCAATTGCCATACTATTTCCTTATATTAAGATCGTATATTTACTTTATTGCGAATTTTTGTTCCATCAAAGAGATTTTTTATTTATATAAACATAAAACATAACATAACATAAACGTTCACGCCGAATATCCCCGAAGGGGTTGGCAGAGGTACTAATACTTCTGAACATTACGTGACTTTGTCACCTGGTGTTCAGAGTACCCACGTTTTGCATGGACAGTGTACTCACGTGATAGGGGGCAGGCCTATCGCCGTTTTGCACGAATACACTGTCACATGACTAAGTACAACTCAGCCATGTGGGTTTCCTCACGATGTTTTCCCTCACCGTTAACAACCATGATAAATTAACCACACATATGTCTTTAGAAAAGACAAATTGGTGTAGGCCCGACCCAGGATTTGAACACTAGTCGTTTGCACGATAACCGAGTGTTCTACCCACTGGGCTATCACGGTTGGTTTTTATTTATAGTCAAGAATAAAACATCAAGGGGGTAGTTTATGGTTTACTGTCGTAAGAAACTAGTGAATAATCTTAAATCATCAATTTTCTGCGGAACAAAAGGTTTTTTAACCTTTAATTTGGCATTTTTAAGTTATTTAGAGTATAGCTTACACAATAATACAAAATTAAAAGAAGGTGCCGCTTTTGCGATGAAAAAGAACGTTGTTCCATTTGGCGAAATGATTGCCATACCGCTGTTTGTTTGTCTTGTATTACCGTCTATGATAGGCAGTATAAGCCTTATCGAATGTGCACTTACATGTGCTGCACTGATGGTTGCAACATGTTTTGTTGTAAGAACCTTTCACTTGCGTGAAAAGTTATTGAAAAAAATGACTAATAATGAAAATTATACCAAGAAACAAATAGAGCAGGAATTTAAGAAAGACATTATAAAATTTCCTATCTTTGATAAAAACAGACAGCATATTGAGTATAATTCTCCTAATCAAAGACAACTAATGAAAAGTCCTCCCTCTCTCTTTGTTAGGGTTTTACTTTTTCCCCTTACGATTTTTCTGAAGGCTCTACAAAGCTGTATAATGATATCTTTGGCTGCTGTTGAACTTTTTGAAACAGTGCCAAGTTTTTGTGTTGATGTGGTTTTTGATAGAAACTTTGTATCTACACAGAGTAACGTGAAGAGATCTGGTCATCTATTGTATGCTAGTGTGAGAAATTTAGTGCCTGTAACTAAACTTGATGAGTGTGTAGCTGATTTTATAGGCAAACCTGAAGAAAGGTGCTGTCAGTGAAGAAGGCAGTAATCTTATTTAACCTTGGTGGACCTGATTCACTAAGTGCAGTACGTCCTTTCTTGTTTAATCTATTTTATGATAGAAGAATAGTCAATCTACTCAATCCTTTCCGCTTTCTTTTAGCAAAGTTTATCTCCAAAAGGCGAGAAAGCACTGCACAAGAAATATACGAGCACATTGGAGGTAAATCGCCAATCTTGGAGAATACGAAAGCACAAGCTGATGCTTTAGAACTAAAATTAGATGAAAATGGAAACCATGTATATAAGATATTCATCTGCATGCGTTATTGGCATCCATTTGCTGATGAAGTTGTTAAAAGCGTAAAGCAATTCGACCCTGACGAAATCATTCTGTTACCACTATATCTGCAATATTCAACCACCACAACTCTATCATCCATCGAGAATTGGCAAAAAAATGCCAAACTGGAATGTAACACAAAAACAATTCACCATTATTATGACAATGAAGACTTTATTGAAGCTCATGTTAATCTGACGTCTAAATATTATAAATTAGCTAGCAAAATCGATAAGCCAAGAGTCCTATTCTCGGCTCATAGCTTACCTCTTAGTATCATTAAAAAAGGCGACCCTTACGCTTCACAGATAGAAAAAACAGTAAAATTAATAGTAAAAAAATTGAATATTGAAGATCTTGATTGGGGAATATGTTATCAGAGTAAGGTTGGCCCTGTAAAATGGTTGGAGCCTAGCACTGAAAGTGAGCTATCACGCGCAAAAGACGATAATATACCTGTAGTTTTATCACCTATATCTTTTGTTTCTGAGCATTCTGAAACACTGGTTGAACTTGATATAGAGTATAAAGCAATTATCAAAGACGGATATTACTTTCGCGTACCAACTCTCAGTACTGATCTCTTATTTATCAAGTGCTTGGCCGATTTATGTTTAGATCACTCTCAAAGTACTGATTTATAGCACTTTTCTTTTTAGATTTTTATAGTATAATATTAAAAAGTTATTATTTTATTATCTACTTATGCCAAAAGGTAAGCCAAATACATTTATAGAAAATATACATGATGCTCACAATCATGATATTAGAAAGATGTATTGTATTGCAGTAGGTTTAACAGGCATATTGTGTAAAATTTCATTGCAATTCTGTTGCGAGTTTATTGATAACAACAGATCCAATATTTGTACTGTATTAGATATTTCTAAGTTCATAAAACTACCAACATCAATAATATTTGCTCTTCATTTTGGTCTCAATTTAGCTGGATATAAATCTAAAAAACTTCAGAATGGTAAAGGGGGAAATGAACCTGAAAAACCAATACAGGTTGTGGGTAGCTTAGCCTTCTTGGCAAACTGTGTCATAGGAATATTGATGCAGACAAAAATCATTCATTTCTTAGCTAGAAACAACAAGGATGTATTAAGTTATATTAGCTTAACATCAGCAGTTCTATTTCTATTTTCAGAATGCATAAACTGTTATTATACATGGAAGAAGTATCTAGATAATAAGGATTCTGAAAAGTCTGTGGGCTACACCTACATCATTATTATAAATATATTATATATATAATACTTAAACATACAAACATAAATATTTATAATATACATTTAATTTAATTAATATATCATATTAATTTGGTTGTATTTATATTTACTTTTATTATAAACATTGCGATCGATACTAGTCGGTCGATAATCGATTTGCATATCGATAAGCGGTTCGATGGGATGTGACCCCGTCACTAGTTTTAACAACTTTTATTCTCGCGGGTAGTTTTGAGCTACCGCGATGATGGTTCGAGAAACGTTGCCTAACCAGTCGTGAATCACTTATCGCGATACGTACAGCATTCGTATTATTCTCGTGTTATTTCTAATTAAGTTTAATCCGTGTTGAATATTGTTAATGTCATTAACTGTTACTTCTTTATTCGCTATTGTATGTGACTGTCTTCCTAAATTGTGTCTGTGTCTGAGCTGTGTAATCTTTCTTCATTGTGCCTTCTAAAATTCATAGTGTGTGTCGGTGAAAAATAAACCTGTCAAACTGTAAGTGACTTTATTATTTTATATTCGCCGACCGGTGAGATAACTCATTACATCTTCACCCCCCTCACGCTATATTGGTGACCCCGACGTGATGGACAGAGAAGAAGAATTCAGAGATGCACATGGCGTGGTGACGTCATTACCGACCAGCCGTGCAGGCACTAGTGATGGGAACGAGTCGATGAAACATATCGATGTTTTTAAAGTTAGTGCACGACTTCCACCTTTTTGGCCCGAAGAGCCTGAAATATGGGTACATAATATTCGTCTTAACCTAGTAAGTTATTTAAAGTACAAAATATAACATTTTCCTGTTCCTGAGCTAGGTAATTTACCTGTATTTCAGGCAACAATAAACAAAAAAGGCTTAAACTATCAGTTTTCATATAATGGTATTGGTAAGTAGTGTATAAATTATTATCAGACTCGATTGTATCTAACTAATTGTATTATTATGATAAAAAAATAAAAACATCTTATATTAACTTATTATATTAAGCAATTCCTCTGATTCCGTGTATGTAAGATTTAAAAGCCACGATTGAAGTTTTTTCTTGCATTCAAAGTTGTTTAAGTTATATAATACTAGTAATCTATTAATTTTATTATATAAGTATGGACCTAAAAATATAAAGAATCTATTTGTAATGGAAAATTTTGCACTATAAGTATTCAAACATACTATATCCTTTCGCCTCCTGTTTAGTGTATCAGGGTTGAAGTGTAAGCTGGCATGCTGCTTTAGAACAGTGAATAGAATAAAGAGCTGGCGCACAGTTAGCACTTTGCATTGTTTATATAGTTCGGTAGTAGGGAAATAGAAAGGGCGCGCTGTGGCTACTTTAAGTAGCGCTCTTTGAGCTCGTTCCAGTTTTAACATAGTGGTAATGCCAGCACCTCCCCAAGATTTTATGCAATAAGTCAGTAAGGATTGACCAAGCGCTTGATAGATTTGTTTTATTAAAGCGTAGTCACATATGTGTCTCAACTTTTTAAATATTACTATAAGTTTTCTAATTCTATTACAGAGTGCATTAATATGGACCTTAAAAGTTAAAGTAACATCGAGAGTAATTCCAAGATATTTGATGTTAATTGCTTTGGAGATAGTTGAGCATGGGCATGGTGCGCTATCAGTGCAAGTGCGGTGATGTGCATAAAGCGGGGTATTAGCGAGTAATGGTGTAGAAGTGTTCCTTGCGAAAATCATATACATAGTTTTATCAGTGTTCAAGGACAGAAAATTATTAAAAAGCCAGTCATTCACAATACTAAAGCCAAATTCAGCGAATTTATAAGCTTCGTCTATTGTTTTTGCAGAAAAAAGTAAGGCTGTGTCATCTGCATATGAAACTATGGTGCCGTTATTAAGTTGGAGATTACATAGCTCATTAATATAAATCAAAAATAGGCTGGGTCCTAAGATACTACCCTGAGGGACGCCATAGGGGTGGTTTTTTGAAAATGTGCTATAATTGTCTCCAATTTTTAGGCACTGAAGTCTATTACTAAGATAACTTTCAAATAATTTTAACTGAGTATCCCGAATGCCGATATTTTCTAATTTTCGCAATAAAATTGGAATTGAAATTGTATCAAAGGCTTTTTTGAGGTCGAGAAAAATCCCTATAACATGCATACCTTTGTCCAAATTTTGCACAATTTCATTTGTAAGGCAATGGACTGCGTCATCAGTAGATAACTTTTTACGGAAACCAAATTGACAACTTGAGAGAAAGGATATTTCATCTAAATATTTTATTAACCTACTGTTCATTATTTTTTCCAAAATTTTAGAGAAAGTGGGAAGAAGAGAAATCGGTCTGTAATTATTTGGTTGGTTTTTATCCCCCGATTTATAAATCGGAATAACCACAGCTTTTTTTAATGACTCGGGGAATATACCTTGAGACAAGCAATTTTGAAATATGAGAGTTAACGGAGGGGCTAGTATATCCTTACAAAATTTCAAAACTTTACATGAGATGTTATCCCATCCGGGGGCACTATTACTTTTTAAGTTATTTATAATACCCTCTACTCCAGAGACGTCTGTATCGATCATAACAAACGATTTAAGCCTTGAAGGGTGTTTAGAATTAGCTTGATAGTATTTTTCAAAATTTGCCTGTTCAGATAAATTCTTACCAATGTTTATGAAAAAGTTATTTATAAATTCTGCTGACTGTGTGGGAGTTGACCTTAGCTTGAATAGTTCGTTAGGGATATCATTATGTTTTGTCGTGCAAGTCTTTTGTTTAATGAAATTCCAAATTAATTTGTTGTTACTTCCCGCAGATTGAAGTTCTTTTTTCTCGTACTCACATTTTACATTTTTCAAAATTTTATTGCAAAAATTGCGATATCGTTTGTAAATAAGAGTAATAGTATTGTTAGTAGGCTCAAGCATATACCTTTTGTGCAACTTATCTCTATGTTTTATGCATCTGATTAAGCCAGGAGTTATCCAAGGTTTTATTATTTGGTACTTCCTGCTTTGACGAAACGTGCTTGTATTTTTCGCAATTGCATTTTGAACACAGTTAGTCACGTAATTCATGGAAAAGTTTACGTCAGTATTATTACAAACCGTGCTGAACTCTATTTGAATTAAATCACGTCTTACGTTTTGCATGTTAACACTAGAATAGCTGCGGCGGCATTTGTTATGATGAGTCAGCTTTAAATTCAATGTCAATAGCACGGCGCGATGATCGGTAATAGTCGAGTTAGTAACAAATGTATGTGTCAGGTAATTCGTTTTTATCATAACATGATCTAGACAGGATCCGCTGTTGTGAGTGGGAAAGGTATGGGCGGGTGATATTCCATGAAAAGCACATATGTTTAAGTATTCCTGGATAGAAGAATCGTTGTTTTCTGTTATAATGTCAATATTCAAGTCTCCAGTTAAAACAATGTTTTTTGTAGAGGCGAAAGCATGTAGTATACTGTTCAAGGATTGTAAAAAATTATCAAGTTTGCGAAAAGATGGAGAGCGGTAAAAAGATAATATGACTAAGTCCTTACTTATCAGTCCTAGACAATTACTTTCATTAACACAAATTTCTTCTATGGTAAAGTTTAACGTATCTCGTACATATATTATAATGCCATCATTTTGGTTATGTAGTTTAGTTGAGCTGTGTAATTTGTACCCTGTGAGGGTGGGTAAACTATGTGCTCGGTTTTGTAACCAACATTCAGTCAAGATAATAATATCAAAAGGAACATTAAATCGAGTTAATAATATTAGAAAATCATCGAAATTTTTGTGAATACTACGAATGTTTTGGGTTAAGATTTTAAGAGTACCTTTCTCATTACAAATTAATTGGCTACACAATTCAACATCACACGAGTGAGATTCACCAAATTTTATATTGTCTAAGTCATAGATAATTTGATGTGTCATTGATAAATAAACTAAAGAACGTTTAAAAATAAATTTAAAAAAGAAGTAAAAAATGTGAAAAGAAACTTAATTAATAAGTGCTTATAGATAATAAGAAGATACGGGCGCTCTTAGGCGCCTTCATAGTTAATAGAATTTATATACCTCAATTCTGCATTCTTCCTTGCTGGGCATTCAGGGTCTCCTGTAGGATGGTTACTCGTTTTTTTAAAACGCTTGCAGGTGGCACTGGTTGGTTCCTGAGATTTTTAATACACTCTTTGATAGAGTGTCCAGTCTCCCCACAATGGCCACAGACCTGATCAGCCTCACGACAAAACTTAGCTGAGTGTCCATATTGCTGACATTTAAAACAACGGGTCACAAGGGTGAAGTCTCTTATTTTACATGATGTCCAGTTAATGAAAATTCGCTTCTGATTCATGAGACATTTGCGAATTCCTGCGGGGACCTCAATTATGTAGTGGCAATATTTACCCTGTTTTTTACCCCCTTTATGGCTAAGTTTTATGGAGCTAAGAAATTTGTCGAATGTTGAGTCTGGATACTTATCGGCCAAATTTTGTTCATACATGCACTGAAACACTTCTTTCTCCGATAAATTTGTTGGCACTCCAACTACAACTATTCTAGGGCGGCGCTGGTTACTTTCTTCTAAAGTAAGATCGTTTGAGCAGAGTTTATTTGACGATTTGATCTTTTCAATATCCTGCTGGGACTCTGTGCTGATGATTACTCCTCCATTTTTAGTTTTTCTGAGTCCTCGTACTTGCAATTTCATCTCCTCGGGGCAGATAATTTTTTGTACTAGGGACTTGGTCTCATCACTAGATTTTTGTTTGTCTTTGGGAAATATTGTTATGGAGGCTAGATTTTGGGGTCTTACAAAATCGTTCGGTCCCTTTTTAACCATATCGGCAAAAGAAGTGTTCGTCTTAGTTTGGGACTCCAAAGAATTGCGTATAGATTGTTTAAGGTCTTGGATTGTTTCAAGGTCACCTTGTTTTTGTTCTAAGACTTCAATTTTCTGATATAAGTTCTGGATTTTAGATTGGGCGAGAAGAAGATGTTGTTTAGCCGATTGGTAATGAACTGCCATTTGACCAGTACCATTCCCGATTTTCCTACATAAGTTACTAATACAGAGCTTTTGGTCTGAGTTCAGCTTACCTTCGGTCGATACTTGGCATATTTTTTGTAAGCAGGCCTCAATGGTGTCCATCCAATATTGGATATCAGTAGTTGATACAACGCTGGAGTCCTGATGTTTTGAAGAAGCCGATGGTGCTTGGTCCATATTGTCTTCAGTGCACTGCGGAGGAGGACTGCGCCGAGTCAGTCCGCTCCGATTAAATGGACTTCCTTCCATAATAATCTCTTAGTTAAATACACTAATACAACATATTAACACTACAATAGTCTATGCGATTAGTATTTAGGTGATGCAGACATTTAAAAAAGTAATATATAAAATATTAATCTCAATAGTTAACGAGAGCTAAAATGGCACGTGCGTTCTAGTCGCAGGCCAATAAACAATCTATCAATATATCTAGCCAGCTGGATAACCAATTTTCCAGGGAAGTCAAGGATATTATTATTAATCCACCAGCATCCGATAAATATCAGAAGCTTAAATCAGAATTGATTAAAAGATTGACCGCATCCAGAGAGGTGAAAATCAAGCAGTTATTGATGCACGAAGAGCTCGGCGATCGTAAGCCATCACAGTTCTTACGACATCTTAAAAGCCTGGCTGGCATCAATGTTCCAGACGATTTTGTGAAGACGATTTGGATAAGTCGACTTTCACACGGGATTCAAACGGTGTTAGCAGGTCAACCGTCCACATCTTCCATCGATGATCTGGCAGACTTAGCCGATCGTGTACAGGACATTGCTACTCCTTCACCAGTTGTCGCATCTACGAGTGCTAGTCAAGGAAGTCAAGTTTCGGCGATAGAAATGCTAACCAAAGAAGTGGCTGAGCTGCGGAGACAATTCGAGAAGCTCGCTTCAGAGAGGAACAGCAGACCACACAACAGATCGAATAGGTCAGCGCGTCCTCGTTCTTCATCTAGATCGAAACGCTCAAATTCGAACTACAGAAAATACCCCATTTGCTGGTACCATACCAAGTTTGCAGAAAAGGCCAGCAAATGCATATCTCCGTGTGATTACCAGGCGGGAAACGCCAGGGGCGGTCGATAGTGGCGACTGCGGACTGCCCTTCAACTTCTACTGGTCGCCTATTTGTGACGGATCGAGCCTCGAAGACGCAGTTTCTGGTCGATACAGGAAGCGACCTCTGTGTTTTCCCCCGGTCCATGCTTCGTGATCGTCGTGCTAAGACTGACTATAACTTGTGTGCTGCAAATGGATCTAGTATTTCTACATATGGTTATGTACATTTAAATTTAAATTTTGGTTTACGTAGAGAATTTAGTTGGCGTTTTGTTGTTGCGGATGTAAGTAAGCCAATTATAGGTGTTGATTTCTTAAATCATTATTATTTGATTGTTGATTGCCGCAACAAACGTTTAATAGATAGCACAACTTCTCTTTCGTCTATAGCTAAATTAGTTAAGTGTAATAATATAGCATCTGTAAAAATCATGACTGGTGAGACTCGGTTTCATAAAATTCTCGACGAATTCCCCGAGATTACTCGACCAACTGGTATTCATCGCAATATTACACACCAAACAGTGCACCACATACGAACAACTCCAGGCCCACCAGTATCTTGCACTCCTCGTCGTTTGGCGCCTGACAAATTGAAAATTGCTCAACAGGAGTTCCAGGCCATGCTTGCTAATGGTACAGCCCGTCCTTCGGAGAGTCCGTGGGCTTCCCCACTCCATCTAACGCCCAAAAAGGATAATGGTTGGCGACCTTGCGGTGATTACCGCATGCTTAACGCCCGTACAATACCCGATAGTTATCCGATCAAACACATCAATGACTTTTCACATAGCCTTGTTGGTTGCAAAGTTTTTAGTAAAATTGATTTACTGAAAGCCTACAACCAGGTGCCCATTTTTGAGCAAGATATATCGAAAACAGCCATCACGACACCGTTTGGCTTGTTCGAATTCCCCTATATGACCTTCGGACTCCGAAACGCAGCCCAAACTTTTCAACGGTTGATGGATGAAATCACTAGAGGACTTGATTTTACATATTCGTATTTGGATGACGTCTTGGTGTTCTCACGTGACCATCATAGTCACGAAGAACACCTACGTCAAATTTTCACAAAGTTGAAAGAGTACGGTATGTCTGTAAATCCAGAAAAGTGTGTTTTTGGCGTATCTGAGATATCATTTTTAGGTTACTCTATAAATGAAAATGGTTCCAAGCCGCTTGATTCTAAAGTAGAGGTCATAAAAGAGTTTCCTGTGCCTAAAACTGTACGTCAGCTTAGAGCGTTTTTAGGCATGATAAATTTTTACAGGAGATTTATCCCTGGTGCAGCTGAAATTCAAGCACCTTTAAATAATTTGTTAACAGGTTCGATGAAAGGAGCACACCCAGTTTTTATTGAAGGTGAAGCACCTCAAGCTTTTAATGCCTGTAAAGATAGCCTTGCTAATGCTGCTTTACTAGCTCACCCGGACTGTACGGTGCCACTTGCTTTAGTGACAGACGCTTCTGATAAGGCAATCGGTGCAGTCCTGCAACAACTTAAAAATAATTCCTGGCAACCATTAGCTTTCTTTTCCCGAAAATTAAGTCCATCGCAGGTGAAGTATTCGCCATACGATAGGGAACTTCTTGCCATATATGAAGGCATTAAGTATTTCCGACATATGCTTGAAGCCCGCCATTTTATTGTCTATACGGACCATAAACCGATTAGTTTCTCATTCCATGAAAGGAAAAAAAACTGTTCGCCTAGGCAGTATAGACATCTGGACTTTATTTCCCAGTTCACTACTGAAATTCGGCACATCTCTGGCAAAGACAATATTGTTGCTGATGCTTTGTCGAGGATAGAAGAACTAAGAGCTCCAGTCAGTCTAGAAACTTTAGCTGGCACTCAAGAATCCGATCCAGAGCTAGACAAATTGTTAATCGAAGGATCATCATCATTGCGTCTTGAGAAAATGACTGTTCCTGGTAGTCGTGTTCCCCTGTACTGCGACGTCAGTACACCGACTACTAGGCCTTACGTCCCCAAATTTCACCGCAGGCAGGTTTTTGAAAGCTTGCATTCTTTAAGTCATCCCGGACCTAACGCGTCTGCAAAACTTGTTGCAGAACGGTTTGTTTGGCCCGAGATAAGGAAAAACTGTAGAGAGTGGGCACGAGCTTGCATAGCTTGTCAAAAAGCTAAAGTTACTCGCCATGTTTCCTCCCCTCTAGGTTCTTTTCCCTTGCCTCGGACTCGTTTCAAACAAATCCATATCGATTTGATAGGTCCCTTGCCAGTCTCAGAAGGAAATCGATATTGTCTGACAGCCGTAGATCGATTTACTCGATGGCCGGAAGCTATACCGATAGGTGATATAACCGCTGAAACCGTTGCCAAAGCATTAATTTCAGGTTGGATTTCTCGTTTCGGTTGTCCAACGGACATCACCACCGACCGGGGACGCCAATTTGAATCCGCTTTGTTTTCCGCTTTGGCAAAAACAGCTGGCTTCCAACATAAGCGCACCACGGCCTACCATCCTGCGTGCAATGGTATGATCGAAAGATTTCACCGTCAACTCAAAGCTGCAATTGTTTGTCATGGAAACAGTAAATGGTCAGAGTCCTTACCATGGGTTTTATTAGGAATCCGAACTGCTTTTAAGGAAGATATCCAAAGTTCTTCGGCAGAACTAGTTTATGGAGAACCACTGCGCTTACCGGGCGAATTTTTCGAATCCGCTGAAGCTGGTTCTACAAAAACTTCCGATTTTTCAGTTCGCCTTAAGGACATAACATCAAAATTACGACCTTTCCCCGCTTCACGTCATTGTAAGCCTAAAGTTTTCATATATAAAGAATTAGCCACCAGTGATCAAGTTTTCCTCCGTGAAGACGCATTACGTGGCGCATTACAACCAACGTACTTAGGCCCATATAAAGTTTTAGCGAGGGACGATAAAACATTCAAAATACTTCGAAACGGAAAGGAAATTACAGTATAGATAGATTGCGTAAAACCAGCCTTCATACTTAACGACCAGACCGAATCACAACCAATTCCAGAAATGTCGAAAAATCACGTCACACGTTCTGGGCGGCAAGTCAAATTCCCAGATTATTATCGCCCATGATGGTCTCTGGAAGGGGGTGATGTGGGCTACACCTACATCATTATTATAAATATATTATATATATAATACTTAAACATACAAACATAAATATTTATAATATACATTTAATTTAATTAATATATCATATTAATTTGGTTGTATTTATATTTACTTTTATTATAAACATTGCGATCGATACTAGTCGGTCAATAATCGATTTGCATATCGATAAGCGGTACGATGGCATGTGACCCCGTCACTAGTTTTAACAACTTTTATTCTCGCGGGTAGTTTTGAGCTACCGCGATGATGGTTCGAGAAACGTTGCCTAACCAGTCGTGAATCACTTATCGCGATACGTACAGCATTCGTATTATTCTCGTGTTATTTCTAATTAAGTTTAATCCGTGTTGAATATTGTTAATGTCATTAACTGTTACTTCTTTATTCGCTATTGTATGTGACTGTCTTCCTAATTTGTGTCTGTGTCTGAGCTGTGTAATCTTTCTTCATTGTGCCTTCTAAAATTCATAGTGTGTGTCGGTGAAAAATAAACCTGTCAAACTGTAAGTGACTTTATTATTTTATATTCGCCGACCGGTGAGATAACTCATTACATCTTCACCCCCCTAACGCTATAAGTCTGCTAAATATGGCAAAGAAGTTATTTTTAGCACATTCACTTTGTCATTGGGCTTGTTAAGCTTCATATTAAAAAGAATGGAACTTCCAACCATACCAATAGACTTGGGTGATAACAATCTTAGATAGATTATTACCGAGAAAAAACTTTCTATATAAGATCTCTTCCAATAATTTATCTCTTTTTTCCACCTCTTCATACCATCTTCATCATATGACTTTATGAGCTTGATTGTAGAATTTCTCTCATTCATATAATCCAACTTTGGATGCTCTACTGCATTATTTTGCGGAGGAATCCTTGTCTTTATGTCAAGCTCATCGCACAGTTTGTATAACTTCTTTCGATTATATGCCCTATCTGCATATATCGTGCTTATGTTATACTTGGTATCCACTCTTTCAATAAGATCACAGGCTCCATAGTGGTCGGAATAAACTCCACTACTGTATTTTGCAGCTATAACTTTTTTACTACCTATCTCTAGCATTACATGTAGCTTTCTTGTTTGCTCATAGCGGCGATACTTTCTATCTGTACCATTTGCCTTACTATGGCCTGGAATATTATTGTAGATGCTGATACCTGTACTATCTATAGCAATTTCAATATCTTCCATATCGTTCTTATCAACTCTGCAGTCGTTGATTTTGATATTAAGCTTTTTAAACCTTCTTGAAGCCTGCGAATAGCTGATAATTTGCAAAATTTTCCCTATTTGCTCAAGATATTTCTCTATAAATCCCACTGTTTGCCTAATACCAATCCTGAATAGATAGGTTATTATGTGAATTAGAATCACTACTTTGTCGCTGTAGACATTGTTGCCACCTGCTACTTTTGGACTATTTTCGTACCAATTTTCAATGGCATCGTTGATATAATGAAAAACATTTCCCCTTTCTTGAAGAAATTTGTTATATTCATTGCAGTTACTGACTTTCATTCTTATTGGCATATTTTTCCTTTGTCTGCTAAATATCTATTTTATAACTAATTCCATCAGTAACTGCCTGTTCTTTCCTTGAGTGGTGCAACAAAGCCATTCCAGCATCAAGTGCTGGAATGACATGGTGAAATATTATTCAAGTAGCCTCTGCCCAGTGCCTATTCGGTGTCATTCAAGTCAACTCTTTTCATCCCAGTGCCTAGACACTGGGATCCAGAAAACTTCACTTTAAATGAGTGCATTAGATTGTCTTTATTGTCAGGCCTTACGGGATGGTATTCAATACTAGAGAAATCTATAACCTCTACAAATAAAACTCTGTTTAATTAACTATCATTTCATATAATCAACACTATACTGTTCTACAATAACTACAGCAAATATAGTTCCGTAGCAAGTGACTATATACATACATTCAATAGCGTTACATGAAACACCTATGCACATTTTAATACATAGTAGTAGTGAAGCATTTAGGCATAAATATACTATCTATACTTAAGCACAAGTATATATACACTTAGTAATTAATACAATTAGCAATAGGTAGTTAATGTTATAACTTACATAATATCTTTCAAGCAGCAGTTCCTCTCGACTAGACAGTCAGAACTCGAATGACGCAGCTACTGGCACGTCACCCGTTTTAAACACTGAGACAAACAATTCCGGTACGGTAGTGGGGGTTGCACGTGCGCATGCAGCTGCGTCACTCAGTAATACGATCTTTCATTTTCAAACTTATGAATTAAACTTGTAGTTATTCAAAAGTATATATTTAAGTATACAATGATACATTATGTTACAAGTATTATCACCTTATATAAAGTGATGATGACAGTCGGCCATCCTTTTTATAAGCATGACCTCATGCTGTTAGTAAACTCAAAATTTATTACATTTACATTAGAGGTTTAAGCATACTAGTAAGGATAATTATATTATTATTATTTTACACTTTAGCCCTTTTTTTGTTTTTCCGTCCTCACACTAAATTGGACCATTCCGTCCTTACAATAAATTGGACCATTCCGTCCTCACAATAAATTGGACCATTCCGTCCTCACAATAAATTGGACCTTTCCGTCCTCACAATAAATTGGACCCTTCCGTCCTCACAATAAATTGGACCCTTCCGTCCTCACAATAAATTGGACCTTTCCGTCCTCACAATAAATTGGACCCTTCCGTCCTCACAATAAATTGGACCCTTCCGTCGTTGATATTGACGCTTGTCATTTACTGACACTTTGTGTAGCTTTCATATATTCATTTAAACTGTAATAAGCTTTTAAATTAAGACTGCGTTTTATTATTACTTTGAATTTCTTTTCTTATTTTATTATAAAATAGTGGATCGGCCCAGCTTCGCACGGGTAGCGTTGTTTTCTTTTTTTTAATATCTGAGTTTTCTTTCTTCAATCACTGCTCAAACATTGTAAAATTTAGCGCAATGTTTTCATTTTATTAAATTTATAGCACTCCTGAACAGTGATGTTTGGTGTTATTTTATGAACGGTCCAGTGTTTCCTCTTATTAGCAAATTTTTGGAATAAAACGCCATGAAGTATTTATAAAAATCTTTAAAAGAAATCATTACGTGATGTAGGATGCAACTACTGGCGCCATCTAGCATGTAATATGTAAATTAGTAAAGATTTGGTTTTGGTCACGGGCGCGATGGCTTATTTCATGTATAATTTCAGCGTCTCTCTACCGATTTCCATGATTCTTTTTTTTTATTATTGAATAGGTAATAACGTTACCTGTTTTATTTTAGGAATGAGTGAGAGTATTATAAACGTAAGATATAACAAATATAATCAGAATGCTCCGAACTGCTAAGCTATCAGGAGTTACACGTGTTATTGTGAGTCAACCATAAGGATAGACACATGCTATTGCCGAATATATTTTTTTTTGACAATTTTATGAAGAATATTTCCGTCATACTTGATTTCTATGTAAGTTTAACCATTAAGGCTGCCCACGCGACGGAAGCTTAAAAATTTGAGTAACTTCCCCTGTTTTCCCAAAATTCCCCTTCACTACTCTGATGAAAAGTACACTATAACCTGCCCAGGAGTATGAAGAATAATTGTGCCAAGTTTCGTTAAAATCCGTCCAGTAGTTTTCGTTTCCGTAAGGAACATACAAACCGACAGACAGACAGACAGACAAAAATTTTACTGATAGTATTTTTGGCATCAGTATCGATCACTAATCACCCCCAGATAGTTATTTTGAAAATATATTCAATGTATAGAATTGACCTCTCTACAGATATATTATAAGTATAGATTTTACACATAAACCCATGAGAACTGTATTTATTTTTGACAATCTGTCCTTTTCAATCGAATTCTAATGTATATCTATGATAAGCTGATTTTATGTCAACAACATCGTCTGAATGCCATCATACTTACTATACGCTAAACGTATTGTGGAGGAAAAGGGAAGATCTTCCGCCAGGCGGTGGTATGCCTGGGGACCGCGGTACAGTATTTTTAAGCAAACTAGTAAGAGGTTTAGCATTAATTGGCAACATTTCTAAAAATACCGTTTCTAAGTTGTCAAATATGTAAACATATATTTTGCTATGAATTATTTTTAGAGAAGAATAATATAAACCGAAAATTGTTTGGGATGTCACACCTACGGCGGAATGAGAAGTTACCGTTGATGAATATTAGAAAAAAAAAACCTTGCTAAGACAAAACAGATGTTATATTCTATTTTATTCACAGTCTCTTTCCCTGGCACACGTGTTATTTTAACCCAATTAACTCATTCGCCCAAGTTACCACAAAAAAAAGCTTCATATCGTACATCGAATTTAATACAAATCCTAGTGAAGACACACTGACTGACACATAGTGTATAAACTCGCTTGGTAACTAGGAAATATGATTTGTTGAAATTAAACCGCTGTTCAAACAGGTCGCTTTATCGGACATCTTAATCGGACCAGCATATTTACATCACAAACGCATTCATATCGCGATGTACAAAACAATGTCAACGCCATCTAGTGACTAACAGTAACAACACAAAATTAATATAAATAATGTAAAGGTAAACTTAATACTTAAATAATCTGAGAAAACGTAAACAGACCATAATAGTTGACTGACAGTGTGACAGTGACAGTAAAGAAATGCATTTAATGGCATTCTTATTAAATACAAATTTTCAAATGTTGTGGTATTATCACTCTATTTTTTTATTATTATTTTTTTCAATTTTAATAATTTTTTTTTGTTTGTAATCTACTATTAATGTTGCGAATTTTAATTAATTTTAGTTTTATTTTATTATAGTTTTTAATCAAATTTTTAGTTATATCTTTAAGTTATAATATAACATTGTCAATGCTGTGTGCACTGTTGTTGGCATTATAACTGACCAAGACTTTAAAATGAATGTGAATGCAATCTTATGTTATAATGCTGTTGGTGTGCCTTGAATAAATAAATAAATAAATTCAACAATGGCAAATCGGCAAAAATGTTATCACTATGCCATATAAGTGACGTCATTTGGGGGTAACGTGCATTTAGAATTATAAACGAAAATCATGGAATATACCAAAACAAAAGATTATATAGGTCGTTTTATTGTGCATCTAGGTTCTCTTTAAACAAATACGTATGCCCAAAAAACAAATGTTCTTAATTGAAAATTTTGGAACGAAGTGCCGAAAGAATGCTTAAAGAAGCTGGCCAGTCCTAAAAACTGGCGAATATTATGTCGGTTGGTAGGTGTGGGCAATTTTAAGGACCAATTTGTCTGAAACTGATAATTTTGAAAAGCACTGCTCAGTTATATGACCTATTTTATTGCATTCAGCACACCTTTTTAGTGGCTGTGAACAGCTGGCAAATAAATGACCTTCCTGTTTACAATTTAAGCACCTAGAAGTCTTTGGTAGAGCACGTGTTTCTAAGTCATTGTTATTTGCCTTATACTGAGGTTGACCCATTTTTGTGTACCGGGGCGCTCATTGTCAGGTCTTCAAATTTAACGTATCTATTACTTAATCGTTATCTAATACTTTAGTGTATCTATATTATATATCTTTCTACATCTATGTATGTATTTAATATGTATAAGTTTATGTAATTTATAAACTGATAATTTCAGTACGTCCCAACTGCTACAACCATTGTACTTTTTAATTTTATAATGAAATTTATAATTAGCTTTACTTTTAAAAAACTGTTGTCCTATTTACCATTGTATTAGCATTAAGCCGTTGATTTCTTAAATAAACAAAGAAATAAAGTAACTGCCTCGGCTCCTAAGCACACTGCCCTGTCATCTATCCCGTGTAAAACACATTCTACCGCCCTAGTTCCTACTATTCCACACCTATTTATCAATGTATTATTTTTTTTTATAATAGTACTCTTCCAGTGAATCATTTAATCGAGCATGTTTAGCTAACATATTGCCCAAGCATTTGCCCATAATTTTCTTCGACAGGGAATGTAGACAAAAGCTTTCTTTGCCACTCTCCCCACGTAAAAGGAACAGACGATAACCCCTCAAACCACCTCTGGGCAAGACCTTTTAATTTTGGCAGCGCAAAGTGTACTATTTGTTTTTCTGACCAACTATATATTGTAGCACACTCGTTAACCTTGTGCAACCACATGGTCATCGTCTGCTCCTTTCGGCCGGGATCAAACTTGGGCATTGGATTATGCATGCTTGTCCCTATTTTGTCCGACGAATCCGTTTGGTTCAGAGATTTTACTATTTGTGCTATCTTCATTAAACTATCTATACTTAAAGACGGATTGTTTGACTCACCCACCGCGGCGGCTTGGTGTTCTGCATTGGTAGTTGCAGCCACGAGTACCAGCCGATCGTCCCGGCGGCGCGGCTGATCCCGTGAACGATGATCACCTGAGCGCCTGCCACGCAAGCGACGACGGTATTGAGGGCGCCGGATGTACGAGCGACAGCGGCGGTCGCGGACCTCCGGGCTAACGCCCCGTGATTCGCCACTGCTATCTTCAGATCGGCGGTCTCGTGAGTGGCAGCCTCGCGCCCGGTAGTCAGGCGATTGTGGCCGCACAACACGCTCACGTGACTGAAGTTTCTTTCCTTCATTGTACTAGTTGTACAGCGTTTCATGATGCAATCCAAGCTCCTCATGGCTGGATGGTTCTTCAGACGTGCGCACTACACTACTACACTACACTACACTACACTACACTACTACGACGATGGTGAATGTGCGATCGACACGGAAGCACCGGACTGCGCTGGCTCCCATACTCGTCCATGCAGCGACTGGCCCGGTCACATAAATCGCGGCATACCGGACTTCGTGACCGGGTTCGATAATGGTCAGCTCCAGTGCGCCTGGAGTGCGACCGACCTTTGCGAACTGATGGCGAAGTTTTAGACTCCACATTAATCTGAAAAAATCAATTGGTACGCGTAGTTTCTGGCATAAAGTGGAAAGTGGTAGCAGCAAGCTATGTAGCCTTGTAACCATAAATAAGTACAGACTAGATTAGGACGGGTCCGAGTACTAAAAGGGGAAAATGTGAATAAATAACTCTTAATTAAAGTTCCACCTTAGACGTAGATCAACAACGTAAATCAGCGAATGATTAGAGGAAAATAGCTACCGAAACTCATTTATACTGCTTTCCTCTTGAAATAAAAATATTTATTCGTTCAAATTTTTCTAATGATTATATTGTACATTATTGTACATTTGCCGCTCATGCACTTGCTACCAATTTCGCAGTATTCATACTTTATTGATTTGACTCGTTTCCGGCCGGTTATATCCTCTCCGGTAGTATAAGTCAAATGAGCAGCCAATATTTATATTTCGTTTAATTGTACCGGAAGGATACTTATAAATTATCTCAAGTCAAATCAGCGACTATTATAACTTAACTGGGTATCAGATAAACGTTAAAATATACCGGAAAGTGACAAATAAATTGTAACTCATTGAAGAAAAAATAACTGTAGGGAACAATACAGTCAGACACAACTCGTATTTAGTATTACCCGATTTCTAATTTGTTAACTTCTACTGTTTGCTGACCAACTTCATCGAATTGGTTACATCAGTTCAGAACAACACAGTATATACATACAATACATACATAATGCTGACGCATTAAAAAAAAAAAAACTGGTTCTATCCCCACTTCTGAAATGTCAGGCCTTACGGGATGGTATTCAATACTAGAGAAATCTATAACCTCTACAAATAAAACTCTGTTTAATTAACTATCATTTCATATAATCAACACTATACTGCCGTCCCGAGACTAAACCGCAGTAATCGACATTTTTGCGGTTTTCAGTTTTTCGTAGATTCTAAGAGTGCAGTTTCAGAGCTATCTAGTAAATTGATCCATATATTGCTATGTCATGTAGAAGTATTTTATTTTATTTTCTAAAAATTTATACTGCATTTTAGACTCCCTCCTAAAAAACGCTAATTTTGATTTATTTGATCTAAAAAGCTAACTAAAATGCAGTAAATCACTTACTTCCCGGCTTTTTTCAAGGTTTCCTAGGTAAAATGCAGTAAGTGCGCTAAGATTATAACTCGTTATTTAGTTCTTTGTTCAACGTCATTTTTACTTAAACTATCTAAAACGCAGTATTATTGAGCTTCATACAATATTTTTTTTACTGCTTTTAAAATAAAAGATTTTTGAGTGATGAAAACTGCCTAAAATGCAGTAAATTCAAATATTACTTCGCTTAAATATGGAAAAGCTTATATTGACAACACTCTAAAACCAACTAATACGCAGTATTTACATACATTACTTCGATTTAATTTGGAGAATCACTATCATATTTATTTTATGAACTAAGTAAAACGAAGTAACTTCTCATGTTACTGCCTTTTAGCTTGTAGTGGACAGTTATTATTCTCTTGTAGCTGCAAGCAAAACAGGTATAATATATACACTTACTGCAATTAAGTTGGTATTGCGTTGCATTTCTAAATCTTAATACTGACTAAATGGACGTAATGAACTAATTTACTGCGGTTTAATTTGTACTTAAAATAAATATTTAATATACAGAACACCCTAATTGTAAGTATTTTGAGGTGATTACTGCGTTTTAGTCAGTTTTTCTAGTAATCTGTTACGTTGTCAACATGAAGTAACGGCCTTTGCGCATCCATGAGTGAGTGAGAGAGTGACACATTCTTAGTCGCGGGAGTCGCGAGCGAGTCAGTCAGTCCAACTAAAGAATGACAAACACATTCTGTCAGTACTTAAAAAGTCTATTACAGATCAGTGTGACAAAAGAGATGGTCGAAATTTAAAACCCACAATTATTGACAGGGAGTTAATTAAACAACATATCGAATCGTTCAATCCAGAAGTGCATCATTACCGTAGGAGTCATGCACCTAATAGAAGGTATCTACCAAATGATCTTACGATTACAGACATGTTCAATAATTTCATCGCAAAGTATCCGGGCTACTGCAGTATGGAGACATACAGAGACACTCTGTCTAACGAAATGAACATATCGTTCGCGAAGCTTGGCCACGAGCAGTGTGATATGTGTGAAAAATTTGACCTACACAATTCAAGTCATGTCAAAGATGGCTATGCTAATGACTGCGCGATTTGCGAAATGCATGCTCGCCACAAACGCCGCTATACCCAAGCTCGAATAAAATACGATGCCGATAAAGCGCAGCCATGTCCACCGGGTGTCACTTTTGTTTCTGTTGACCTGCAAAAAGTGATAATGCTACCCCGATTAGATGTTTTTAAAACTGTATTATTTTGTCCGAGATTAGTAGCATATAATGAAACTTTTGTTCCCCTTCACAATTTTAAAACCGGTGATGTCTTTTCTGCGGTGTGGCACGAAGGTATAGCAGGACGTTACCAAGAAGATCTCGTGAGTACTTAACGTGCATTTTTCCTCAGCAACCGGGACGCAAAACATATAATTTTATGGGTTGATAACTGCTCGGCACAGAATAAAAATTATTGCCTATTCACATTTCTAATCACTATCATAAATTGCTCAGACATAGCTAGCACTCAAATAGAATTAAAATTTTTTGAAACAGGGCACACCTTTATGTCGGCTGATTCATTCCACCACTTCGTTGAACAGTCCCTGGCCAAAAAAGGAAAAGTCTATGACTACCAAGATTTTTTAGATTGTATAAAGCAACCAATTAAGTCTGGAAATGTAATTACTAAAGATATGCAAATACATGATTTTTATAATTACAAATCTCACATCGCAGAGACAAAAATGAAGGACAGTGACGGAAATAGAATATACCTAAGAGATATTGTGCAAGTTATGGTAAAAAGAGGAGATTACAAGCTGTATTACAAAACTGATTATGAGGAATGTGAGTATAAGCATTTGTTTTGCTTAAATTTGCGTAGGCCCGTTAATGCCAGAAAATAGGTTACTATTTTTTTTTATTTATTTATTCCAAAAAACATAATCATTACAGGCATAAACCTAATGCGATAACATTTTAAATTAAATTTTAACATATTAAATTTATGGTACTCTCTTACTTATTGTAACATAGATATTTCAAGGCAACGATTGTGAAGTCACCCAGATGACATGCAAAAACATCCACATCTTCTGCAATTTCCCGCAAAGCCACTAGTGCTCTGACCAGAGGATTTTGGAAAAATCTTACTACTTACAGTGGTGCAGCTAAAAAAAAGGGGGTTGTATTCGACGTTGATGAAAAGTAGTTTTTATTCTTTTATTATTTTTCGAACTTAAAGTGTATTAATTAAGGCTATTTTTAAATTACCTGTTTCGTAAAACTAAGTTACAAATAACGTGCCATATTTAAATGTGTTTTTCCTACTTAAACGACCGTCATTTATTTTATAGAAGGGTGTTTAACATTCCTAAGAGTAAGTCGTTTCATATACAATTGTACCTACCTCACAGTTACCTAGGCATAAAGAGAAAGCTCAAATAGTTTTAAAATATGTATACTTACTTACCTAGTTTGTTGATAAGGAAGTGGTAATATTTTGTTCCTAACGGCCGCCTAACTGAATATTTCCGAGGTAAATCTAGATGTAAGATAATTTTTAATACTGATTTTGAAAGACTGTGCATAAGACTGTAGTAGTAATATAATTTTAAACTACCTTTTTATTATGATTATGTTGCTTCTAAAGCTTTTGTTACGAAGGTTGTTAGATTTATAGTTTTTTTGTGATTAATTAGGTATGTGCCCACCTAACTGCCGCCTAGCGGGATGGTTCCTAGATGTAAGCTAAGAACTGATTTTTATATAATTCAATAAAGGATTGATTTAAAGTTTAACTAGCATTTTTATTCATAAAGATTTATTTTTTGCTGATACTGCCAGATCTTTGTATTTACTGTCCCTACAAATCTGATAATTCATTGCACATAACAAATTAAAATGCAGTACTTTCAGCAACTTTACTGCGCTTTAGCTAGGATCCTTAACGAGAAAAACATCAAAAAAGCAGTAATAGCTTATTTTACGGCATTTTAGTTTGGAAACGTTTAAAAAACCGTAGCAGTAATAGTAACAGAAATCACCTGAGTTCACTAAAAATACCATAATTTATTTAGTTGACGCACCATGTACTTTATTTTGTACTTATTTTTAAGCCAGATAACCCTAGTTTCATTTGTCATTCAAAGATTAATTATAGACCTAGTGGTAAAAAAGTTAAGCCATTTTGAAACCTTTAAACGCGTTTTTCTCGAAATCACCAATTTTCACTTACTGCGGTTTAGTCTCGGGACGGCAGAATACTGTTCTACAATAACTACAGCAAATATAGTTCCGTAGCAAGTGACTATATACATACATTCAATATTCAAAGAGATGGTTCGGGATCTCGGTGTTTACCTGGATAGTAAGCTTACTTTTAATCAACATATCCAAATCATCTCTGAAAAAGCCTACAGATGCTTAGGATTTGTTAAACGGACATTTCAAGTAATTAGTAACGCAGAGTGTATCAGAAATGTATATAATGCATACGTTAGAAGCATCCTTGAATATTCGAGCCCTATATGGTCCCCACAATACATAACTCACATAGAGGAAATTGAAAACATTCAAGCAAAATTGATCAAATTTATGAATTATAAAACTAAATCATCATTTAAAACTTACAAAGAAGGATGTGAGAACCATAAGCTGTTAACATTAGAATCCCGTCGTATTATTGCAGATATGTGTTTATTACACAATTTAGTGCATGGCAAAATAAATTGCCCAACTTTACTTGAACATCTCGGTTTCCGAACGTCACGATACACCACACGAAACACTCCGCTTTTCTACGTACCAATACACCGTACTAATTATGCCCAAAACTCTGTTTTGACTCGTTTGGCTCGCACATACAACCATTCATTTCTAGATTTGGATATATTTCATCTCTCAAAACGGAACTTTAGAGAGAATGTAATATCACACTTTCAGAACAAAGACGCTCGATAATTGTTTACTAACAGCATCATATGTAAATATTATTTATAATAAGAAAACATTACAAGTTCAATTATATATAATTTTATATATAACATTTATATCTATATTATATATCTTTCTATATATATGTATGTATTTAATATGTATAAGTTTATGTAATTTATAAACTGATAATTTCAGTACGTCCCAACTGCTGCAACCATTGTACTTTTTAATTTTATAATGAAATCTATAATTAGCTTTACTTTTAAAAACTGTTGTTCTATTTACCTTTGTATTAGCAATAAGCCGTTGATTTCTTGAATAAACAAATAAATAAATAAATAGCGTTACATGAAACACCTATGCACATTTTAATACATAGTAGTAGTGAAGCATTTAGGCATAAATATACTATCTATACTTAAGCACAAGTATATATACACTTAGTAATTAATACAATTAGCAATAGGTAGTTAATGTTATAACTTACATAATATCTTTCAAGCAGCAGTTCCTCTCGACTAGACAGTCAGAACTCGAATGACGCAGCTACTGGCACGTCACCCGTTTTAAACACTGAGACAAACAACTCCGGTACGGTAGTGGGGGTTGCACGTGCGCATGCAGCTGCGTCACTCAGTAATACGATCTTTCATTTTCAAACTTATGAATTAAACTTGTAGTTATTCAAAAGTATATATTTAAGTATACAATGATACATTATGTTACAAGTATTATCACCTTATATAAAGTGGTGGTGACATTATATAGATGTCAGTGTCAGCTACTCGGATGAAATTCATTTAGTTGTCTTTTCTCATCTACCTTACCACTTTCTTGAACGGATACCATTAGCCATTCCCCTGAATAGATACAACAAATGTTGTATCTTTATCACTTCACATACATTATTCCATATACTATATGAACAACTGAAAAAAGACTTCAGTTAATTGACAATGAATCACGTTATTTTGTCAAATGCGCTGCTATCGCCAAACCATAGCTTAGCTTGAGTGGCTGAGGAGGGATTTGAACCCCCGACCAAGAGATTATGATCCTCCTGCTCTACCACTGAGCTACTCAGCCTCATTAAAAACCTTGCTATATATATGATCTACATGCTTCGTATAATACTTCAAATCAAACAAAGATTCAAGTTTTTTAGAGTTAATAACTTCAAGTAAGGATTTATCTTGTTTCAGTTCGGCCAGAAAATCACTATTGTTTTGTTTCACTTTCATTGCATTGCTCTGAACAATTTTATACGCCTCTTCCCTCGCCAAACCACTATTTACCAACTCGAGTAATACTCGTTGTGAAAAAACCAAGCCTTTTGAAGAATTTAAGTTCTTTTCAATATTTTCCTTATTGATCACCAATTTATCTATCAAATCTGTTAATCGTACTAAAGCAAAATCCATTGCTATACAAGCATCAGGAGCAATGCACCTTTCCACAGACGAGTGCGATATATCTCGTTCGCGTTCGTGCCATAATGCAACATTTTCTAATGCAGGAAAAACGTAGCTGCGTACTAAGCGTGAGAGCCCAGTCAAATTCTCACTTAAAATAGGATTACACTTATGCGGCATAGCAGAACTTCCCTTCTGTCCAGTGGAAAAATATTCAGAGATTTCGCCGACTTCAGTTCTTTGCAAATGACGAATCTCAATTGCAATATTTTCTATTGAGCTTGCAATTACTCCCAAAATTGAAAAGAACATGGCATGTCTATCACGAGGGATGACTTGAGACGATATGGTTTCAGGTATGAGTCCCATTTCTTTCGCTACATACTCTTCAACAAATGGATTAATATTTGTAAAATTACCTACTGCACCTGATATTTTACAATTTGAGATCTCTTTTTGCGCGCTAATTAATCTCTGATAATTGCGTTTAAATTCAGCATAAAATCTAGCAAATTTTAATCCAAGAGTTATTGGTTCTGCATGCATTCCATGACTGCGCCCAACACAAACAATATCTTTATAGTCCTCAGCTTTTTTTTTCAATACTATAAGTAAATTTTTTAGATTCTTGAGTAAAATATCACATGACTCTTTCAACTGCACTGCAAAGCATGTATCTAAAACATCAGAACTTGTCATTCCGTAATGGAGATAACGAACATCAACTCCCGCTTTTTCAGCAATATATGTCAAAAAGGCTATAACATCATGTTTTACAATGGATTCAATTTCGTTAATACGCTCAATATCAAATTCAATAGCACCAGAGAGCTTTTCAGCAACATCATTTGGAATAACTTTTAATTTTGCTTGAGCTTCACATGCTAATTTTTCTATTTTGAGCCATATGTTGAACTTATTTTTTTCTTCCCAAATAGAAGAGATTTCTTTGCGGCTATAGCGTGGAATCATTTTTGATTTATTCCAATAATGGTGTCATTCCAGTGTCATGCACTGGAATGACATGAGGGGAGCACTGGGATGATACCAGCTTAGCAATGGAAGACATTTCTTTACGACTATAACAAGGGATCATCTTTGATCAGCTATCATCAGCATCAGTAGCTTCTTTACTCGCATCTTGCTCTGCCTCTTGTTGCTCAGATTTCTGATTTTGCAACTTTGCTTGCCTTAATTCATGTGCATCTTTCTCAGATCTGACAACGTATATAGTAATTGGCACTATCACTTTACTATGTAATTCTATATTCACTTGATACTCGCCCAAATTTTTGATGTTTATTCCACCCAAAGATAAACTATGATGACTTATATCATATCCTTCTTGTAATAAAGTTTTTGCAATTTCACGTGTGGTTACAGAGCCAAAAATCTTTCCATCCTCTAAGCTTGCTTTATTAATATAATAAATTTATCATGCAGTGATGATGCAAGCACTTTTGCTGCATTTAATTTTTTGGTATTTTCTTCTTCCAATAATAAACGCTGTTCCTCTAACTTTATTAAATTTTCCTTAGTGGCTTTCATCGCCTTTTTTTGTGGAAAAAGAAAATTACGTGCATAACCTGGCTTAACTTTGACAACTTCACCAAGCTTACCTAAAGTTGTTATATTTTCCTTTAAAATTATTAACAGAAATTACCTAACTTTTTTAGTACAGTAAGGAGCAAGAGCTAAAAAGCGTGCTCTTATAATTGCTAAGCGCAACTTTCTTTGTTTTCTTGCGCACACACCTGTTAACCTTCTAGGTAATATTCTACCATAGTCAGAGGTGAATTTGGACAATAAATCTATATTCTTATAGTCTATGTCCTCATCTTTAGATGCAGCAAGAGGACAGACCTTAGGACGCCTAAAGCCAGTTCTGTTATTTACTAAACTATTTCGTCTTTTCATCATTATGCACTTTTCTCCTCAATTTGTTTATCCATTATGTAAGATTTACCTTTAAAAAACTCATTAACCCGTACAGACAAGTGGCGAATAATATTCTCATTCAGTTTTACTCTACGCTCAAATTCATCCATAATGCTTGAAGTAAAACTTATACACATCATACAGTAATGACCACTTTTCATCTTATTTATTGGGTATGCAAAATCCAATAGACCCCAATATTCATATTTTATCAATCCTGAAGCTTCAATATTTTTCAAAAGCACTTCCAGCGTTTTATTCAATTGATTTGAGTCTACTATTTTAAAGCTTTTTAAAACCTCTTGAAGGGGCTTTATTAGATGTTGTGAAATATTTTCCTTAAAAGCATTTACTACATTATAGATAAATGCACTTTTAGTGTTAGCTCCTGGAAGGTCCATAAAATTTTGTTTTATTCCCGTATCACTTAGTTCATTTTTCAATTCTTTATCGATTCTTGACTTTATTTCTTTTAAATTTGAAAAATCTTCCAATTCAACCCACAAAATTTTTGTCAGAGTTTCCAAAAAATCAGAGTAAACAATCAGACTTTTTTTAATGCTTTCGGTACTTGCCTCTAGCTCTTGTTTTATAACTGTGCTATGTTATCTTTCTATGAGACCTTTAACCTCCTGAGAAATAACATCTGCTTTAATATTTTTCAACAAAATAGCCAATTCTTGGACCATTTCTTCTACTTCTTGCTGCAATAAGTTCGGTTGTGCTATAAAAGTAAATTCATAGAGATTCACTATATCTTCCTTTAATATCAATTAAACACTTTAATTATATAAAACTTTTTTATATAAGCAAGTTATTTGAATTAATTTCTACGTCTTCAATCCAACTTAAGTGAGATATTTCATAAATAGCTTTGGGGGTGATTGAATATGTACCTGGCAACAAGATGCTGACTTTATGTTTTTCGAGAAGAAACTTTAGCATTATTTTGGTTTTGCCTCCATTTATCAACACTGCATTCAACTCCTCAGCAACTTTTTGCGAGTCTGAACATACAGCAGTTAAAACTAATCCTTTCATTAGAGAAGTAACCTTTTCTGTAAATTCAGATATGTCCTTTCCTGATAGTCTCGTTGTGTTTTCTGAAATTTCAAGATCAATTATCACAAATGCTCCAGGTGAAAATAGATTCCTTTTTTCTTCTATTATTTCATTATTGTAGAATGCTATTTCAGAAACATTGTGGGGATCAGAAAGTGTTAGTATAACAAATCTTCCACGTTCTGAGGTTCTCATACGCACATTTAATATTACACCAGCAGTTTTTATCGTTTTACTCTCTCCGATAAACCCAATATTTAATTTTTTCAAGAGAGTTCTAAACTTTTCAAGTGGATGATTAGTTAAGTAAAATCCCAATGAAAATAACTCATGCTCTAATTTTTCCTCTTCATTAAAATCTTCCACGTTCTCAAGTTTTGGCTTCAGAATATCAAGATTACCAAATAAAGCAGCTTGATTTGACTGCCTATTTTTATTTGCAAAGTAAATCAATGTGTCTATTGACTCGTATAACTGCTTTCTATTTTTGTGCACACTATCGAATGTTCCAGATTTAATTAAACTTTCTAATGCCCTTTTATTTATTATATGCCCCAAATTTTGAATGAATTCCCATATGTCCTTATAAGAACTTGAGCGTGCATTTACTATTCCTTCTGCCATAGCAAAACCAACATTACGCAAAGCAGCAATTCCGTAGCGTATGTGCTCACCCTCTATTGAAAATTCAGCCTTAGATTTGCTGATATCAGGCGAAAGAACAGCAACTCCACTGAATTTTGCAGCATGATAAAACAAATTCAGTTTGTCTCTATCATCAATGTTGAGATTCATCAAGGCCGTAAAAAATTCTAGCGGGTAGTTAGCCTTAAGGTAAGCTGTTTGGTAAGATATAATCGCATATGCTGCAGCGTGGGATTTATTAAATCCATAACCAGCAAATTTTGCAACAAGATCAAAAATATAACTTGCCCTGTCGTAATCAACACCGTTTTTTGTTGCTCCTTGAACAAAAAGTTCACGTTGTTTATCCATCTCTGCCTTAATTTTCTTACCCATGGCACGTCTGAGTAAATCCGCCTCTGCTAAGCTATATCCAGAGAGAATACGCGCTATTTCCATTACCTGTTCTTGGTAGATTATTACTCCGAATGTTTCTTTTAACACCTCCTCAAGCAATGGATGAATGTAATCTGGCTTTTCAAGTCCATGCTTTCTTGCAACATAAGTTGGAATGTTATCCATAGGCCCTGGGCGATAAAGAGAAATTAAAGCGATGATATCTTCAATGCAGTCTGGCTTTAGTTTTATTAAAGCTTCTCTCATTCCCGAACTTTCAAGCTGAAACACTCCGATTGAATCACCTCTTGAGAGCATTTCATAGGTTCTTTGATCAATCAAAGAAACTGAGGAAATATCAATTTTTTTTTTTATCACGATTAATTAAACGACATACATGATCTATTAGTGTTAGCGTACCAAGTCCAAGAAAATCAAATTTTATTAACCCAGCTTTCTCTACATATTTCATGCTGTATTGAGTGATTGGCAGAGCCGAATTTGGATCATAATAGACGGGAACAAAATTTTCTAATTTTTGATCGCATATTACATTCATGCATTCCAGCAGCATGAGTTGAAACGTGACGATATATTCCTTCGAACTTTAGAGATATATCAAGAAGTTTGGCAATTACTTCATCACATCCCTTTCTTTCTGAAGATTTTGATCAAACTCTATCGCTTGCGATAAAGTTACAGGATTTACTGGATTAAATGGAACCATTTTAGATATTTTATCCACTTGAGAGTAAGGCATTTGCAATACTCTACCAACATCACGCAATACTGCCCTTGCTTGCAATTTTCCAAAAGTGATTATTTGAGCAACATAACCGTACTTTTTCTGAACATAATCAATAACCAGGTCCCTTTTCTCTTGGCAGAAATCGATATCAAAGTCAGGCATCGATACACGATCAGGATTTAAAAATCTTTCAAAGATCAGACCAAATTTTATTGGATCAAGATCTGTAATCTGCAAGCTCCAAGCAACAATTGATCCAGCACCAGAACCTCTTCCCGGTCCAACTGGAATGCCATTTGCTTTGCTCCAACGAATAAAATCAGAAACTATCAAAAAGTAGCCAGCGTAGTTCATCGAAGTTATTACGCTTAGTTCGTAATTCAGCCGATCGTAGTATTGTTTAAGGTCTATGTCCGTTTCATTTGCAATGCGGAATTCTAATCCTGCAACTGCCTGCTCCCTCAGTTCTTCATTCTCAGTTTTATTTTCTCGACAAGGAAATTTAGGCAAGATAGGCTGCCTGCTTCTTGGCATGTAAGAGCACCGCTTAGCTATCACTAAAGTGTTATAAATTGCTTCGGGAATGTCGCTGAACAGTTCCTCCATTTCTGCCACAGATTTGAAGTAATGCTCGGTAGTTAACTTCTTTCTGTTATTCTCCAGGGCATAACTGCCCTCCGATATGCACGTTAATATATCATAAGCTTCATAATCAGATCTATTTGAAAAAAACACATCATTCGTTGCCACTAGTGGTATATTGCGCTGATAAGCAAAATCTATTAAAGCTTCTTCAAGCTCTAGCTCTTTATTCAGCCCATGACGCTGCAATTCAACATATAAATGACCATCGAATGCTGAAAGCAGTTTTTCAACCGTTTCTTTGTCTTGCTCCAATAACAGTTGAGCCAAACATCCACCAGTTAAGGCGATTAGACCTGTATTAAAACTTAATAGCTCATCAAAATCAACGTAGGGAATATCGCTGCTATTTTTGCGCTTTTTAAAAGACTCACTCACCAAAGTGACTAAATTAGTGTACCCTTGTTCATTTTTTGCAAGTAGCAATATTGGTAAATTTTGTTCTGAATGTTTAACTATAATATTGCATCCTACTATCAGCTGTATTCCCTTATTTGCTGCATATTCTGCAAATTCAAGTGAGCCAAATAAGTTGCCTGAATCAGTAACTGCAACTGCCGGCATTTTGTTCTGCAAACAAAGACCAATCAGCTCCTCAATTTTAACCGAACTCTCAAGCAGAGAATAAACGCTATGAACACGTAAGTGTATGAACATAAAAATTTTTAGATTAGCAATAGTTAAGGATAACATTAATTTACTTATAAGGATATGCAATAGAGTCAACTTGACAAACCTCATCAGTCTTCTTATCATGACAATAAGAGTATTTATCCTTGTTTTTAATCTCTGCAGATTTAACAACAAAAATTCAGTAAAAAACTCAGGTATATATTGGCAGATTACATAAAATTATAGCGGCTGCATGTCTTTTTTATTTTTTTCTACATTCAGCCAAAACGCGCTTTAAATAAGCGTTAGCACATCATTACAATGCCGATTGGCTTTGTTGCATAGCTAGTGTTGGTTGAGGTTATTGTAAGAAGAAAAGCTTTTTAATATATGGCTAGTAACGCATTTTGTTGTAAAATAGGCATTTTTCAAACAAGTACAACTTATGCCACAAAAAATGAAAGTAAGCAACCAAAGAGAATATAACGAGTTTCTCAAAAAAAGAGGAAATGTTTTTCATTTTGTTAATCAAGCCATAGAAAATTGGTATGAAAATAGTCCAAAAGTTGCAGGTGGCAATAACACTTATAGTGATAAAGTTGTAATTTTAATACACATATCTTTTTAGAATTGGCTTGAGACAAGCCAAGGTTTTGTAAAAGGTTATATGGTACAAATAGGCAAAAAACTTAAGATTATCAGCTATACACAAGCTTCCAGAAGATTTAAAAAGCTTAATTTGAAGATTGATGACCATAGAAGCAATAAAGATGATCTGGAAAATGTTGAAATTGCCGTAGATAGCACTAGAGTTAGTATCTACAATAATAACGGTGGGCATAGTAAGCTTCAAATTTATTAGATGTATAGATTCATAGGGCAAATTCTTTTACATGAGGAAAATCCAAAAAAAAATCATCATATACTTATCTTTGAAATCACTACTGCGTACTATTTTCCCGTTTTGGTTAATCAAAGAAAAATCCCCACCTATTTTAATTTCTGTATTTTGTGAAACAAATATGCCTTGCTTAGTAAAATAACAATAACCTAAGAAGATAGCTGCTACTGTTATTAGCATACTAGACAATAACCTTATAAACTTTATCATTAAAGCGTTTCCAATAAAGTTAAATCATATATTGATTAGTTGATTGATTCAATATATTCCTTCCAAAGTGGGTTGTTAATTTTATCTAACAATTTCTTATGCTCATCAATTTCTTTAATACTTGGTGAATGTTCTCTGCGAGATAAATTACGCACTTTATGTTGAATAAACGTAGAGTTATTGTCCTGAGCACATTCATTATTAAATAAAAAGGTTTGCAATCCTCCTGTAAGCTCAACATAGACCTTTGCAAGCAATTGAGCATCAACTAATGCTCCGTGTAACTCTCTACCTTCTAGCGATATATCAAAACGCTTGCATAATGCATTTAAAGAAGCAGGTGATCCTACAAACTTTTTTCTTGCAAGTGGTAATGTATCTAGCACTCTATCTGAGGAAATTAACCCAGCATTTAACTTGCCTAACTCCATATTAAGGAACTTAACATCGAATTCAGCATTATGAATCACCAAAATGTCATTGGATATGAAGTCAAGAAATTCAAGTGCAACATCTGAGAATAGTGGTTTATCTTCCAAAAATTCCTCACTAATACCATGAATCTTAAATGAGTGGTAAGGTATATCTCTTTCTGGATTGAGATATCGATGAAATGTTTTACCTGTTGGAATACGATTAATTAGTTCTACACATCCTATCTCAATAATTCGATGTCCAGATTTAGTATCAAGACCTGTAGTTTCAGTATCAAGTACTATTTCTCGTAGCCTACTTTTCATCAGTTGTCATTTGTTGTTAAATTTTTATCAGTACTTGCCTTCTTATAGTTAATAGAAACAAGTAACCAAGTTAGATCTGATGAATTAATATATTTTTTGAATTGCCATACATCTTCAACTTTGTTAATAGTAGACATGCTACCTGATGTGATGTTTCCTTCGTTATTCTTAACGAAGTTAATTTGCTCTGAAAGGAAATATACTGCAATAAATATTACGTTTTTTACTAACTTTATTTCTAAGATCTTTTGTGAAACGATAGAAACAATTATGGACTCATGTGTCTCTTTACGATGTTTAATCTTATCCACAAAACTGTTACATAAGTCTTTGTCCAGAAGGGATTTTAATTGAGGTAAATTTCCTTGGTTAAAATATTTTATTATTAATTCAAAAGCTATGCTTGAACCTTCTATAAAATTGGAAATAGAAAACTCTTTGTTTTTTTGTAATATTTGTTCATAAGTAGTTTCTATTGAACTTTTGTCGTTGCTATAAATATAATCTTCGATATTTTCTACCACATCTTCTTTACTTTGACTTACATCCAATACACCTGTTAGCTTTTTTAGGTTGAGACTGGCTGATCTTCCTAAAGAATTATATAAGCGTGAAAAAATAAACGCCGCTAGTAAAGCATATATTACAAGCTCTATCATGGTAACTTAACTCCTTGATATATAGAGTATCTAAATATTAATAATTATTGATAAAAATATGTTTTTCATATTAACCTATAGTTAGGTTTACTATTCATTTGTAAATGAATATATTATATAAGAAAGTATTAAACATCTCAACTTAATTAAAGGAGACGTAAGAAATGTCACAACACAAAATGAAAATTCATGGTCAGTATGTCAAAGATTTTTCGTTTGAGAATCCAAATTCGCCATTCCTTCCTTCTAGTAAAGCTCCTGATATTAATGTAATGGTTAATATTACATACATACATACATACATATACTCACGGCTATAATTCCCTAGAAGGGGTAGCCAGAGCTAAGGAATTAGAAATTCCTCAGCCACTTTTGGAAGTTTAGTGAGGAAAAGATCGTAAAATAAAGGTTTTTGGTGATGGGTCTCCAACCGCATCGCCCAAAAATCCAATAAAAAGCCCCAATACCCTTAGTCGCCTCTTACGACACCCGTGGGTAGAAAGGGGTAGCAACATTCTAAGCCGGCACTACACGGCACGGCACGGTTAATATTAATTCAGCAAAATTAGAAGGAACAGAAAATAAAAAAGGAATAAATGAAGAAAAGCCTTTTCATGAAATTACTTTGCATATAGAAGCCAAAGCAACGGTAAAAGATGAAGATGTAAAAGATGATATAGCTTTCATTTGCGAGGTAAAGTATTGCGGTATTTTTTCAATAGAAAATTTTACAGAGCTAAGTGAGAAAGAGGTGAGACAAGCTTTATTTATGGGTGGACCTACTTTTCTTTTCCCTTTTGCAAGAGAAATAATTGCAAGAACTACAAGTAGTGGTGGGTTTCCTCCACTTATGCTAGATCCTATAGATTTTGAAACTATGTATCAGCAGCAAAGTCAACAACAAAAAAGTAGCGCTAGTAATTCCAATTTTAACTAATACAGGATGAACAATTCTTTAAATGCAAAGACGACTTTAAATATTGATGGAAGGTTATATAACTACTTCAACCTAAGTAACGCTGGTAAATTTTTAGGAGTAAATTTAACAAAATTGCCTTGTTCACTCAAGGTATTGCTTGAAAATTTATTGCGCAACGAAGATGGAGTAAGCGTTAAATTAGATGACATAAAGATATTAGCAAATTGCGTCAAGAAACACATTAATCACGAAATTAGCTACAAGCCAGCAAGGGTTTTGATGCAGGATTTCACAGGAGTTCCTGCTGTCGTTGACTTAGCTTCAATGCGTAATTATGTGAAGAAAAACGGAGGTAACCCCAGCAAAATAAATCCATCTGTACCTGTTGATCTTGTGATCGATCACTCTGTTCAAGTAGATAGTTACGGAAGCACTTCTGCATTTGGTAAAAACGTTGCACTGGAAGTAAAAAGAAATTTGGAGAGGTATCAATTCTTAAAATGGGGAGAGTCATCCTTCACAAATTTTAGAGTAGTGCCACCAGGTACTGGAATTTGCCACCAAGTGAATCTTGAATATTTAGCGCAAGTTGTATGTAACGATAGCGGAGTTCTATATCCAGATACCTTAGTCGGTACAGATAGTCACACTACTATGGTAAATGGTTTATCGGTTCTTGGTTGGGGTGTTGGTGGAATAGAAGCTGAGTCTGTGATGCTTGGTCAACCAATTAGTATGGTAATTCCAGAAGTAGTAGGATTTAAATTAATAGGAAGACTTTCAGAGGGAGTAACAGCAACTGATCTAGTGCTAACGATTACTAATATCCTGAGAACAAAAGGCGTTGTTGGCAGATTTGTGGAATTTTATGGTGATGGCTTAGATTGTTTATCTTTGGCAGATAGAGCAACCATAGCTAATATGGCTCCAGAGTATGGTGCAACTTGTGGATTCTTTCCAATTGATCAGAAGACACTAGATTATTTAAACTTAACTGGAAGGCCAAAAGAGTTGGTTAAATTAGCTGAAGTCTATGCAAAAGAACAAGGGCTGTGGCGTAGTAATGAAGAATTGGCGTTCTTTGACACACTGAAGCTTGATTTATCAAGCGTAAAGCCAGTGATGGCTGGTCCTAAAAGACCACAGGATAAGATTTTCCTTTCAGAAGTAGCGGAATCTTTTTCTACATCTTTTCCTATTAATGAGACAAACAGACCTCTGTTGGAACCTATCTATGGCGATCAGCTCCAGAGTGGCAGCGTAGTGATTGCAGCAATAACAAGCTGCACTAACACCTCAAATCCAAGTGTGATGATTGCTGCAGGTTTTGTAGCTCGTAATGCAATTAAACTTGGATTAAAATCAAAGCCTTGGGTTAAAACTTCTCTTGCTCCAGGGTCACAAGTTGTGACAGAATATTTAGAAAAGTCTGGATTGCAGGTAGATCTAAATGCTTTGGGTTTTAATCTAGTTGGATATGGCTGCACAACTTGCATTGGAAATTCTGGTCCACTTAATAAGGATATAGAGGATGATATAAAAAACAAAAACTTAACTGTTGCTGCAGTTTTGTCTGGCAATCGTAACTTTAAAGGAAGAATTCATCCGTTAGTCAAAGCTAATTACTTGGCATCTCCGCCACTTATTGTTGCATATGCACTTGCAGGCACTGTGCAAATTGATTTGACAAAAGATTCAATATGCAAAGATAAGAATGGAAATGATGTCTATCTCAAAGATATATGGCCAACAAATAATGAAGTTGAGAGCTGTGTTAAAAGTGTTGTGACGCGTGAAATGTTCATACAAAAGTATAAGGATGTTTTTTCTGGTGATGAGCATTGGCAAAAGATAAAGTGTGAGAAAGGTGAAATCTATGATTGGGACACGAAAAGCACTTATATACAAAACCCTCCCTATTTTGATAATTTATCGACTAAGAACAATGGAAGCAAAGAGTAACTAACTTCTTCTATCTTTGAAATTACACCATCAGCAGGACTTAATATAAAGTCCTTATTGTTTGGTACAGCTCTTGCTGGATCACGAAAAAAATAGGTACATAATAACGTTGGAAATAAGCAAGTAATTCCAGCTCCCCAAGATATAGAGAATGCTATACATGTTACGATAAAGGAAACAACTATAAATAAATAACCTTCTCTGTTTATGTTAGGTAAACCAAAGCACATAATTTATTCTCGATAATTCATTATTAACAATTTATCATTTATAATTTCTCATGAAAAGCTTTTTTTCACTTCTTCACTTTTGGAATGGTTATATAAACATTTGCTTATATAACCATTGATAGAGATTAATTTTTAATGAAAATTTAATTTCTTAGCTATTGTTCAGATTATTTTAATAAAAACTTAATAATAATTCTTAATAATATATGAATTGTTGTGTTCTTAATTTCGTATGACAGGGGAAATAGAAAAAGATGAATCTCCTTCCTTATACTCTGCAATTCGGATGGGTGATATTGAAGCTACAGAGCTGCTAATAAAGTTTGGTGCAAATGTCAATGATAATTATGAACGTAATCGTACACCACTACATATTGCTATCGGGTATAAGCAGTTTGAAATAGCGAAATTGCTGATAAATAACGGAGCAAACGTTAACGCAAAAACTGGAAATCATGGCAAAGATGACTTAACACCAATGCACCTTGCAATTTTTGCAAACACGCCAGAGTTTATAGAATTGCTAGCTAGCAATGGTGCGTCAATTGATGAAAGAGAAAGCACTGAAGGACATACACCTTTTCACCTTGCTACTTTATATGGAAATAAAAGTGTAATACAAGCCTTAGTTGACAAGGGACAGAATATTGAAGATATTGATAATAATGGGCGTACAGCTTTATTTTTAGCTATTAGGCAATGCACTGAAGCAAAGGATGATAGCAGAGTAGAAGTTATCGAGTATTTGATAAATAAACTCAAAGCAGACATAACGAAAAAAGATAATAATAACAACACAATACTTTTTCCTGCTGCTAATAATTGTCCTGGAAAAGTAGTGGAACTCATCATTAAACAATATATAGAAAGCTTTGGTAGAGATCGGTTGAAGAATTTTATCAATCACAAAAATAAAGCTGGAATGGATGCCTTGGATATTGCACTCAATAGTGGGAATGAAAAGGCCATTGAAGTACTTAGCTCATATGGAGCAGATATCGAGAATAAAGTAACTCCCAAGATTACTGTAGAAAAACCAAATAGTACCTTAGATGCCTTGCTTTATTTACATTCTTTCTATAGCATGACATATTAATGTTAGAATAGGGTGTGTGTTATGTTTGCAGGTCAAAATAATAATCAACAGCAAAATAGAAATAGAGTACAGGCTTTAATAGAAAGAGTGCAAAATGCTTACAACAACACTAATAAAATTAAAAGATTCATTAATATAGTTTTATTGTCCCAAATTTGGGAGAAAAACCCTGGACTTGAAGTCCATCCTTTTAAGAATATAATTTTAAGGTGAAAAATCTGAAAGAATGTGGAATATTATAGAAAAAGCAGTCACTCTGTATATATATCACATAGTATGGATAACAAAATATCGATATCCAGTACTAGTTGGAGATATTGGAAAGAAAGCTAAAGAAGTTGTACAAGAAGTATGTGCAAATAATCAAGTAGAAATTATCAGAGGTAGAGTTGCGTCAAGTCATGTACACGTATACGTTTCTGTACCCCCATACTTAAGTATTAGTAAGTTAGTGCAGTTAATAAAAGGAAAAAGTTCCAGAAAAATCCAGCAAAACTTTCCAGAGCTAAAAAAGAGATACTGGGTTGTGGGCAGTAGGCTACTTTGTCAGGACTAGCGGAAATGTAACTGACGAAATGATAAAAAAATATATTGAAAATCACTCTAAAAAAGAAGATAAATTTGGTGACTTTCAAGTCGAAAGTTAGCATTCTATGCTCTCTCTCAATCTTTGGATTTTAATCCATAGTGGTTGAATAGTAAGTATGATTCCTTCATTTTTTCTTCTTGTACAGCTCTCTTTGTATTTATCATTAGTAAATTATTTTTTCAAACCAAGGGAAAATGAAAAAAGATTATCAGCGTGGCCAAAAAATGTTATTAGAATAACATTAAGCATTTTTTTAATTATACACATTATTAATTCCTGTGTGCTTTTGGTACTGCCTATATTGTGCTTATGTTTGCTAAACAAATCACTCATTGAAGAAATACAGCAGTTTAACGATTTAATACAACAAATTCCAGAGGAAGAAAGGCCTATTTTCTTTCAAGATTTAGCAGCCATTCCTTTTATGGCACAAACTACTCATGACCCAAGTGCAGTTGCTAGTATAAACTTGAGTGTTGATAGACTCATAGAAAAGTATAAAGATAATTTAAGCAAAGATGAATTCTATGTACAGCTAAATAGAGGCAACACAACCGACATTGAAGAGTACATCAAACAATCAAATGAATTTACAGAAGGCGATAAATCTCATGCACTTGAATGCTTAAGATTTATCAATAGAACAGGAGATAATTTTAAAGACAATCATAGTAAGTTAACATTAAAGCAAGCAGCTATTTTATGTTGGAAAGCCTGCAATGATAGAAATACAGGAACAGAGAATCAAAGAATTCCTTTGAGTGATGCAGGCATAAAAAATAGAAAGGATATGTTTGTAAAAGGTCTTGTAAACGCTGCAACAACTTATGGTAATCAAGGTCAAAGTTGTGCAGGTGGAACATACAATAAATTATTTGAGTCTTTATCTGGCTTACATCCATCAGTGGTTATTACACTCGATGGAGAAGAGGCTAGAGAAATGATAAAAGAAACGATCACACAAAAATTCCCTGAAATGGCCAGAGCCAATTTCACCAATTTCTCTGGAACAGAACAAGAAAGGATCCGTAGCGAGTTACCAGAGTTATCATCTGAAACAGTAAGGTATATTATGACTACGCATTCAGCTCTTGAGAGAAGGTGTCAAGAGTTCAGCAATAGATTAAACAATGATAAAAAGAATGAAATATTAGAAGAGTGTATGAGCAACTTATCCTGTGTTGAGCTAGAAAGTCCAATTGAAAGGAGAAGGTAAATTGTATTTGATTGTGGCCATTTATTTTAAAATATGAAGCAGAGTTTTGTATGATTATTTGAACTTAAGTTTATGTATTGAAACTAGCTTTTTGCCCCGCGACTTCGTCCGCGTGGACTTCATTTTTTGCATCCAGTTTACATAATACCAAAATACCGAAACACTATCTCAACTTCTGTTTTTTATATTTATAATCCCGCGGGCATTGTAAATGACATAAAGGACATTGAGGCTTTTTAAGTGATTGTTGGGCGATGCAGTTTGTGACCCATCACTAACAACCTTTATTAACCTATCTTTTATCAATATATTTCCAAAATTGGATGAAGAATCTCCGAAGCTATGGCTACCCTTTTATGGAATTTATGGTTGTTAGCATATATTCATGAATGATTGATAGATGGATTTCATAAATTCAATCGCACCAAGTAATGTAAATGTAAAAAAACTCTATATAAACTTTCATTTGCTATATCAACCCGTTAGGGGTTGAGTTCCAAAAATTTCTTTTTAATTGTTCATAAGAATCATGAAACAAATATACCAAGTTTTTATGTTCAGAAATGAGAATATCTTTAGTAAGTACAGATACGGATAGTAGTTTGGCGCTGCGGCGACGGCCCGGTGCTACCCCCTACACTGACCGTTGGTGATAGTGGGAGAGCTTGCAGCGATTGGTCGGCAATATAGGGATGATTAGTGGTGGATCTCCTTCCAAAATAATCGCTAAATTGAAGGGATAGTGCTTGTTATTATTATATATAGTGTTATTTTAAGCTAACAAAACATTTTTTTACAAAAAGATTGAATTACCTGAGATACGAACCCGGGACGATTGATTCATAATAGTTCTAATTAAATATTCATAGTAGTTAGTTATACCGCTACGCCACGGAGACGTTACCGGGGCGGTGTCAAATTTTTATTACGCTTTATTTCATATTAGTCTTACTATTGATAAACAAATTTGTCATTTAAATTGATGAAACCCCTTCATCTTTCCAAAATGAACATTAACAAAGTGTCTGATGTGAATTCCATCGATGATAAAAATAATCGCTGCAATATTTTGAGCCATATATGAGTTAAGGTTTTTTGATGTTCCTATGAGAACTCTTGCGGATTCCTTAGTTTCAAGGAATCGTCGTCGTTTCATTTAGCTTCTAAATTTACATGTTAATATTCGTTTGCAATATAAGTAGATGTAAAAAAAAAGTATACGATAAAAAAATAGTACATCATCCCTCGGGAGTTCCTTATTTTCGGGGATCCATTACCGTACCATTAAGCTTCTAAATTTTGATTTTTTTATTAGTTTACAATATTTTACGTTGTTTTAAACGATGCACATGCACAGCGCCATCTCCAATGCATTTAGTGAGCAAACAATATTTTTGATTTCCCATGGGAACATATTTTTTCCGGGATAAAAAGTACCCTATTATTTAATTTAGACTTCTAACTACACGCCTGAAAAATTTCAAAGCAATCGGTTTAGTATTTACGGCGTGAAAGCGGAACAAACAAACAAACAAACTCACTTTCCCATTTATAATATTAGTATGGAAGTATGGATAACATGTAAAACCACTTCATGTAGGTGATATGTTATGTTTTATCTACATGTCAAGGATCCTTCTCTCAACTTAAAGATGTTGCTAATCAGCACATACAAATGTAATATTAATTAATATTTATAAATAAAGCAATTCCATGGAAAGTAACTACAACGCCGACGCAATAAAAATCCTAAGAGGTCTTGATGCTGTAAGAAAGCGTCCAGGTATGTATATTGGTGACACTGATGATGGATCAGGCTTGCACCATATGGTGTATGAGGTTGTTGATAATGCGATAGATGAGTCTTTAGCTGGTTATTGTAGTAAGATTGAAGTTAGCATAAATGAAGATGGTTCAGTTTCTGTAACCGACAACGGTCGTGGCATTCCAACAGACATTCATCCAGAGGAAGGAATATCGGCAGCAGAAGTAATAATGACCCAATTGCATGCAGGAGGTAAATTTGACAGCAATACCTATAAGGTTTCCGGAGGATTACATGGTGTTGGAATTTCAGTTGTGAATGCATTATCAAGTTGGCTGGAATTAACCATCTGGCGCAATAAAAAAGAACATTTTATGCGCTTTAAAGATGGTGAGTCTATTGAATCTTTAAAGATAATTAATGAAAACACAAATAAAAGAGGAACTAGAGTAACGTTTATGCCATCAACGGGGACTTTTAGTAGTATTGATTTTAGTTACTCCACTCTTGAGAGTCGCATCAGAGAATTGGCATTTTTAAACTCAAATATTGAGATCATTTTGCGTGATCTCCGTAATAAACCACATGTAGAGTCTCATTTTAACGATAGTAAAGAGTCTGAAGATAATTTTGGTACAGCTAATTTTGTACGGTACTTAGACAAGAATAAGACACATGTTACTAAAATTGCCAGCATTAGAGATAATGTAAAAGATCTAGGTACCAGTGTAGAAATATCAATGGAGTGGAATGATTCCTACTATGAGAATATGCTATGCTTCACAAATAATATAAGACAACGGGATGGTGGTACGCATTTGGCAGGGTTTAGATCTGCACTAACCAGATGTATCAATAACTATGCAAACAATGAAGGTTTTTTGAAGAAGGCAAAAGTGAATTTGACTGGAGAAGATGTTAGAGAAGGCTTAACTTGTGTTTTATCTCTCAAGATGCCTGATCCTAAATTTTCTTCACAGACAAAAGATAAATTGGTCAGTTCTGAAGCGCGGGCAGTTGTAGAGAGCATAGTTTTTGACAAGTTGAGTACAATACTTGAAACTGACCCCAAGTTAGCAGCAAGTATAGTAGAAAGAGCGATTAGGTCAGCAAAAGGAAGAGAAGCCGCAAGAAAAGCACGAGAGTTAGTTAAAAATAAAAACAATATTAATATTGCAACTCTACCGGGAAAGCTTGCCGATTGTCAGGAAAAAGTTCCTGAGTTATCGGAATTGTTTATAGTAGAGGGTAATTCCGCAGGTGGTACTGCAAAGCAGGGACGTAATCTGTGGGCAGTTCAAGCCTTTCTACTAAAACTGACTATTTAATTGCAGGAGAAGATCCAGGTTCAAAATATAAAAAAGCAATGGAATTGGGTGTGGAAATTTTAGATGAAGAACAGTGGAACAGATTGTGCTAAACACAACTTAATCTGACGGGAATGAATTAACTAATAGAAGAATTGAAAACTAATATCAGACTCTTATTTAATACAATTGAACACTAATTACGTTAGCGACAACCGAAGGACTTAAAAAAAACCAAAATTGTTTTAACTAAGTTTAATATAAAATAACTATAACTAATTACAACTAGTCTATTCGATGTTAGAAATAGGAATGTGAAAAAGAATACAATATAAAATTACAATGTTCCGTGGAAACGCAGTGTCAGCAGTGACCGCGTATTGCTATGCACCGAAGTCACGTAGGCAGCGTATGATATGATGTCACCTCGCGTCAGCGATATAGTATGGGCAGCGGTACATAATTCCTCCCCTCTGAGAACAGCGACTATTTGAGAATTTTGAGAGCAAATGTCGCTGGAGTTTGCTTGCTATGTTCGTTTCTCTCGTTGCCAATGTCTTCATAATTGTGGATTTTTGCTTCTGGCTTACTATGGTTGTTATCGGTAGATAATCTCTTCTTTAGTTTAATTATGGTAAATGTGTGAGGGCGGTTAATGCTGCAGTTGTGAAGAAGTAGAATGGTACTGTGGTGTGATATATTATGTGGTCATTTAATTGTAAAGGGGATTCCATTAACAGTTGATCTTGTATGGTTCGTAGTCCTTGAATATTAATTGTTTTTAAATATAATGAATTAGCTGGAGACTGTTCGCTTCGTTTTTCAAAATTATGTGGTATATCCATTAGCTTCAACGGTTGTCCCTTTACTTCGTCATTGTCGTTAAAAATTGTAAAATCTGGTGTTTTCAATATGCAGTTTACTGGAACTGTTACTAAGTAGCTTCCGTGCAACATGATGACTTCTTCTCTTTTACAGCTTAGATAGATTCTGGTAGGTGTGGGCAGGTGAAGTATATATCTTTGATCATCTAATTTTTCTATTTCTTCTTTCAGGAGCTTTATACGAGTAAAGTTGCAGGTGATTGACAGGGTCTTCTTTTCGATCAGGTCATGTATACAGTCTGATGAAGAACGAGCTTGCCGGATGGATTCCTTATCACAGAGATACCAGTCATTGAACTTCGGGCATTCTGCCTCCATGTACTTGAATGAATTCTCAGTAATTGCTAGGAATGGAAAGGAAGGAATGAGGATTTGATGTTCTTTGTTAGGAGCTATTGCTAATTTATAATAATCGAAGGTTTCATCGGAAACTATTGGAAATTTAAATATTATAACGATTTGATTTTCAATAAAATAATATCCTGGCTTTATAACATCGTAATATTCTCTTAACTCTAGACTTATGATATGGTCTTTACCGTATATAACTTTTAACTTATCTATCATAGAGGCTAATACGTCAACAGCAATCATAGAATGATGGGTACTGGAAACGCGAATAAAACCTAACATATTTTCTATCCTTAATAACTCTGAAATAAGACTATCTATGTTATAATCTAATATGTCTAACAGTTGGGCAAACTTGGCATACTTAACTAAACTATTTTCCTTATGATATTCTCTATCTAATAACTGCTCTAAGGTTACATTAATTTTACTTTGGTTTTCGACCAACTGAGATAAAACATTATGTTTATTCATCCAATCTTTACTAAGACTAATATGGTTATTAAATTCTGAGACTACCTTGTTCTGGTTTTTCTGTAAAAAATCTATGGCTTCATTAAACTTTAATGCGTCGGTGTAATCTAAATTTCCTGTAATGCTTTTTACCACTGATCCAAGTCCATCGAGTAAACCTCTTTTCATACGGTTTGGTTCTAGAGACTTTAAATGTTACAATGTACTGTCAAGTTTACTAGTCAAATAATTAATTTGTAATTCGTAAAGTGATAAAGTATTATTACTAAGTCGATTTTTGTAGGTCTGTAACTGATTCTGTAAAGTTATAATGTTATTCGTAATGTCATCTAGTTTATTATATTTCAATGTTACATCCTCAAGATTTAGTAAACCATGTAGTCCGATTCAGGATACACTGCATGGTCACACCGTTTCAGAGCGAAAATAACGTATTTTCAACTCATTCCGTTCGCCAATCGGTCTCTCGTCCTCCAATCTCGTTCCTATGTTCGGTTCTTCATTCTTTTTAGGTGTGCTGCATTGGAAACACGTCTCGTCTCCGTAAAATAGAAATTGTTACAATCAGCTTTTCAGATAGAAAATGCCAGTGTATAATGACTGTTCAAGTAAATATATGAATTGACAAGGACCTACCTCCGAAATACTATATATGTAAATTCATTTTTGATAGTTGGCGGCAAAAATGGCGGTGAGTAATATTATCATTTTATGTTCTTAAGCCCCTTAATGAGTCATTATACTTATTATACAGTTTTTTCTTCAATCCACTTTTTTAAGTGATGGTGCGATACTGCGCAGAAAGTGACATAATTCTAATTAACTTTATCAATGACCCACTTTTTAGTCTTATTAAAGTGATAATAAGTAATGTAATATTACCCAGAAGATTGAGGTAATGTATATCTAAAGTGGTTTTACCTACGCGATACAGCGTAGAAAGTGTCATGAATCATAAAAACAGTAAAGATGTTCAATATTAAAATTTTCATAAAGACATAATAAGGAATATTAACCGGAACATTGATTGTATGTATTTTCTTGAACTGGTTTTACAAGATATCCCCCAAAAGGTGACATGATTAATATGTATAACCAACTACTAAAATTTCAAAACGTGATTAGGCGTTATACCAAAAGGTTTTTTTTTTTTAAATACTTTTCGTTTGTACGAGATACCTACTTCCCAGAAAGTAGCTTTATTCATTTCAGCATTATCATCAATCAGTACATAGTTACTACATATATATTAAATAATACAATGTGCACCTACCGTACGTTGTCATAATGAATAACATTATACATCGACAACTTTTTAATCTTCTTAAAGAGGTAATACGAGTTGTTATCCAGAAGATCAATTGGCATGCGCTTTCCTAAAGTGGTTGTACGAGATACTTACCAGAAAGTAGCTTTATTCATTTCAGCATTATTGTCATTCAGTACATAGTTACTAAATGTATATCAAATAATACGGTGTGCACCTACCGTACGTTATCACAATGAATAACATTAAACATCGACAACTTTTTAATCTTCCTAAAGAGGTAATAAGAGTTGTTATCCAGAAGATCAATTGGCATGCGCCTTCTTAAAGTGGTTGTACGAGATACTTCCCAGAAAGTAGCTTTATTCATTTCAGCATAATCGTCATTCAGAACATAGTTACTTCATGTATATCAAATAATACGGTGTGCACCTACCGTACGTTATCATAATGAATAATATTATACATCGACAACTTTTTAATCTTCTTAAAGAGGTAATACGAGTTATTATCCAGAAGATCAATTGGCATGCGCTTTCCTAAAGTGGTTGTACGAGATACTTCCCAGAAAGTAGCTTTATTCATTTCAGCATTATCGTCAATCAGTAAATAGTTACTACATGTATATTAAATGATACGGTGTGCACCGACCGTAAGTTTTTACTATAAAAACGTTGAGTTGTCGGAAAATAATGTGTCATACGAACCAGTACGAATGACATACCCAAGCAAGAACAACCTAAAGGTCGAGACGACCATAGTTCCCATCACTGACGAGTTCTCTGAACATTGGGGTTATATATCCCAGCAGGATTAACATGAAACAGTATGATGGTAAGTATATCGACAGGTACCTGATAATCTACTCAGTGAATTTCACTTGAGGTGCTGACTTTGCCGTAATAATAGTTTGGAAAAATCACAAACACAATATCAGCTTTGATTGCCTTTTGGCTCTTAGTTACATATCCAATAACCTTGTTATGGATAAATCAACATCATTATTTTGAATAATCACATGGTAATAATGTTTTTCATTATTACTCACATATGAAAATTAAAATAGTTTTCATTATTACCCACATACGAAAAACGACGGACTATCTTGCTGTCTAATTATGATGCCCACATGGCATTGCAAGACCGCCGCCGCAACTGTCCCCGCTCGCTACGGTTGTGCTTGTACCTGCCGTGATGAAGACCGTGATGGACATGTCACGTCACTGCCGCCGCCGCCACCGCCGCCGGCCGCCACCTGCTAGAAGCTCACAGGTACACTCAGTGTTGTCACAATGCACATAGGTGCTGATGATGCTGATGATCCATTCATATCTTTGTAAATTATAACGTTGTGGAAGGGGGTAAGAATTTTTTTTCATAAAATTCATTATGTCAACTAATTTTTGAAATTTTTGAGGGCCACGTACGAGAAACGTTTTATTCATGTGTTGTAAATGAAATATATGTATTATATACAAATATTCATATATGTGTGATTGAGATTGTAGATTAGTTCTTAAACCGAGAAATTCATTCAGAGATCATAAGGGAATCATCTCGAATAACACAATAGATTCAAAGGAATCTTACATTTTGCTTCTTTTAGCAATCGTACGTATGCCTTTACCAAAGGTAAAGAACACGAAAAAATTCAGTTTTCACAAACTTGACAAATTTTATCGTTTTCCTTCTAGACCATTACCTTTACCGTTTATCTTTACGAATGTCTCTGTTGGTATTTAGTAAATACAGGGCTCCAATAGCATAACTGACACAATTGAAACCTCTCCATCGCACAGATCGCAAAACCACTTACGTGTTTGCAATTGCCAACATACAAATTTGAATTTGTTACTTGTTCATATATTTTTACATATTTAAATAAAGAATTTTCTAATATAAAAATTATATATAAAAGGCCGTTGGTCTTTGGAAGTTTTTACACTAAACTTATATCATTACATTTTACCTGAATCGCCTTTTGCAGAACGTATTTATAACTGCTTATGGATCCGCATGCAAGGGCGGTTATTTTTATGTCTATGGTCTTGTCATGGTTATACGAGGAAAACGAACTGAAGATAGTTCCCTTTTATTGGGTTTGAATCTAGTTGGTTTTAGAAATATTACTATACAAAAGCATATCGCGGGTATGTAGCAGGGTAGGTATGAAATTCCCTTATATTTCTTACGTCAATAATTTACTTTTATTTAATTGGATAGTACGATCAGGAGCATGCTATCGTTCTTTGTTTTGTATGTATACATACAATCATATCTCACGCCATTGGTTCCCGGTTGGGTGTGCAGTGACTGTCGATCGCCGCTTTGTGCAACCGAACAATATTTTCGTAAACCTATGTATAATTAAAGGAAAATACTGATACAGGCCAAGATATGGTTTTCTTTTTAAACACATATTCTGTCAAGGCGAGTCATAAATATACCTATTTACATCACAAGCAAAACATATTGTATAATATTCATACATATGTTATATTTAATTTTATTACAGAAATATTCTTGTTTGCAACATGATCTTCATGCTTATAATATTTTTTCATTCCATTTGTACCTTGAAACTGCAATTCTCAATGTTTCCTTTTTTGAACATTCGACATATATTAAATAAAGGTGTAGAAATACAGACTTTTTTTTGCCTTAACAAATTCAAAGGCTCTCTCTTTTTTTTTACTTATTAAGTCAGAAAATATCTTTAAGAAAATCTTATAAACTTTAAAGATATTATAATAATGTCTATTACCTAAAGTTTAACAAAAAGAAAGCATTGTTAATTCTATCTTGTTCTGATTATTTTTCCAGTCGAATTAGTTAAGCAGTTCCTACTGAAATCGTCTATAATATTGTTAGCTATGGTATGGTCATATATATATACATGTATATATGGTTGGCAATAGTAAGTACTATTATACCTCCATAGGTATGGTGTATCAAATACAGAGTGCACTCATTAATAAGTTTTATGTCTTAAATTAATCAACCAACAACAGTTTGGCGATTTTTTGTGAAATATAAATGTGTGTTAGTTTTGTACCTAACTTATGAATTTTGATTAATATGCATGTAACGCAAATTCAAATCAAACCTTTCCTCTTGGTTTGGACTTATTCCTAAGCATATAAATATAATTGTATTTTAATCTCGGGAGTATAAGTAATTTATAAATATTATTCTTAAAAATAAATTTAAGAAAGCATTCTTATCTTCTTGTATAGATCTCAAGATATAGTTGCTACATGTATTTTAATTCTTCTTTCAAATACTTTGGCTACAAAGATTCATCTTTCTATTTTGAAAGAAATTTTCGTTAATCATTTTACATTTACAATGACATAAACACTTATTGGCTGCGTACTGATCAGGGATGCCCATTGGTAGTTTAAGAAAGCAAGTAGATAGACTGGCTAGTCGACCTGTTTGGTATAGCTTTATTTTTTATCATCGTATATGTGATAAACAAAATATGTATTTTGACTTTTGGTATTATAATAGTTTTAGTAGTAAATGACAGTTTTTAAATACTTTGAAATTTAATGGGAAATGGACTTTCACCAATACCTTTAATTGTAATAATTTTATTGTTTGCAATAATTTATTTAACCAAATACATGTTATCATTTGCAACCAGAACTCTAAACATCTACATGGTTTACTAAATCTTGAGGATGTAACATTGAAATATAATTTATGGTTAAAAGAACTTACCTAAGTGAATTTCTACCAAAATTATATGAAATGTTACATCCGAAGAGATTTAGTACCCACCCTAACCCAGAGAAAGGTGAACCTATCTAACCCTTCAGTTGCAAATTCACAGCTAAAATAATACCTCTAAAATAAATGAAGAACCGAACATAGGAACGAGATTGGAGGACGAGAGACCGATTGGCGAACGGAATGAGTTGAAAATACGTTATTTTCGCTCTGAAACGGTGTGACCATGCAGTGTATCCTGAATCGGACTACATGGTTTACTAAATCTCTTCGGATGTAACATTTCATATAATTTTGGTAGAAATTCACTTAGGTAAGTTCTTTTAACCATAAAATATACTGTATAAAATTATGATAATGAGTAGTAAGTCTTGATAACCCTAACTTATAAGGTAAGAGTCCAGGTCCGTCTGCTAAACTCTCAAGTTTTATCTCCTGAGTCCACGCCAGAGGGACCGTCATTATCGTCAGAATCCTGTAACAATTTATTACTTTTAGGGGTTCGTTTAAGTCGGGATTTTGCTATGGGGCCGCGTTTCTTGGAAGTATATATATGTAGGGGTAAGTCTGCTAAAACTATGTCATTGGTAAAACGAGGTGCTGTTTTTTGTCGAGCTGCTAGAGGATTTTTAATGAAAACTGGCTGTTGAGGTGAATACTGAACTTCTGGTTCTCGTGTTAGATTCCTGTTATCAATTAAGTTGGTGCGATTGACAAGTGAAGATTCATTTATAATGTCATATACCCTTTTCATTTGTTCTTTGTGGTTCTGGGTATACTGCTGCAAAAGATGTTCTGTAAAGTTAATATCTTGGGGATCTCTAGGGTCAAAGTGACCATTTAATAACTCAAACGGTCTACATTTAGTGAAACTATGGATAGAGCTATTGTAGGCTATGAGAGCATATGGAATTAAATTAATTATAGGTTCATCTTTTTGTTGTAATTTAAGAAGGCGTAAATGTTCTAAAATGGTTGAGTGGAAACGTTCTATGTTACCGTTATCATTGGGGGAATGCGCTAAGATCCTATGGTGATTAATCTTATGAAGACGGACAAATTCTGCAAATAACTGATTGGTGAATTCTGTACCATTATCGGTGATGATGGTCATCGGAATACCATGATGGGTACAATAACGTAAAAGAGCTTGTAAAATGCTGATTGCGGTACCGTCTCGAAGATGATATGCTTGTCCGTATTTAGTAAAAACGTCTATAAAGGTAACGTATTTCTCATTTTGAACTGTAAAGAGGTCCATATGAACTATTTCGAAGGGTTTTGTGGCAGGTGGTACAATGTTAAATTGTGGTCTAATGGGATTCCTATCATATTTTCCTTGTCCACAAACAGTACACTCATTAATATATTTAGTTATTTGGTCCTTTAATTTGGGCCAGTAATATCTTCTTGATAAAGCTAAGTATGTCTCGTTTATACCGCGGTGATTAGTTTTGCCACGGTGATAATTCCTAATAATATCTTGTTGGTGGAGGTAATCTTTTACATTTTCTAATTCTTTTTTACATAAAACTAAATTATATGAGGCACTTCTAAACGTTTCTTGTAAGATCGGTATGATTGAATACATTTCTAATGGAGGATTTATTAATAGTGCAGTTTTTATCTTGGGGTTAACATATTCTTTAATACAATCTATGACATCTCGTTGAAGGTCGGACTGTGATAATTGAACAGCTATTCTAGTATGTGTTTCGAACGGTTTCGTAGTTACGGGTCGCCTTTTAACGTCTGGTACTATGGTTAAATACAGCTGTCTATGAAATTTGTTAAGGGGTTCATCTGTAATAGGGATCTCTAATATGGGATTTTCTTTACTAGTGTGGATTGTTTCGGTAGTAGAATGAATATTTGAAGGTGCGTGTTCAGATGGGTTGCCTACAAGTGAACTCAATTCTTTTAAACTTTCTATAACACTATTGATCTCCTCATTATGAATTTCAACTCTTGAAAAGGCATCAGCAGTACGGTTCGAAATTATTTCTTTAGGAACAAAGATATCTCCATTGTGTGAATTAAAAGGTAAATTTACTATTTTTGAGATATGAGAGGGGATTAACTCTTCACAAGAGTTAACATTTTGAAAATTAGACATCTGAATGCTGTTAGAGGCATTGGATGTAGAAAGAATCTTGTTTTTCAAGTCTATTTTAGCTTGCCATTTTTCTAGGAGATCGATGCCAATAAGACCATCGAAGTAATTATGAAATTTGTATATGAATAGTTTAATGTCCTCTGATTCTCTAAACTCGGGGAAACAAGGTAAGGTTATAGAGTAATTTTCTTTTGTAGTAGCTAGAACATTTGTGACCTCGAATGGATCTACGTTAAGGGGTATTTGGGGGAAATGTTTTTCTACAATATCGGGATTAATGAATGACTGGTTAGCACCAGTATCTATGAGAAGTTTTAATGGGGGGTTCATAATCTGAATGTATGGCAATTGCCTTTGGCCATGTAGATTCACTTCTATGTTAAGTTTTTTGCGTGATTGTCTTCCCGAAAATCCTTATCAGGGACCTTATTAGAAGACGAAGCTTGTGGGGGCATAATATTCTCATTAGGTACATGGTTATTGTAATTAGGTGCAGGGTGATATTGAGAATCATCGTAGTCAAAGTCATTCGTGTTATAGTTATATTCGATATTATCTTGCGAGTCGTAATAGTTATTATAGTCTAAGTCAGAATAAGGCGTAAATTGGTTATGCTGGTCTTCATATGTATAACACTCGTTAAAATTAATTTCTCGTGATTTAAAATAGTTATTAGGAGGTGGATTTCCAGATATTGCCCAATTGTGACCACTAAGGCCACCATTATGTGGTAAGTGCCTAGTCTGGTAATGACTCACGCCACTCATTGGTTTTGGGCCAGAGTTAAAACCAGGGTTCCTTGGTTGTGGTAACCTAAAAACATTACTATTAGGGTTGTAGTTTGGCGGAAGTGCACGGAACATTTGCTGCGTGCGAGTTGGTCCTTGAAGGATTTTGCTTCCAGGTCGGTGTTAATACTGCAGGTCTCTGAAAATGTGGTTGTACAGGCTGTGGTGCAGGTGCAGGTTGGGGAAACTGTTTATAATTATTAAATTTACTGAATGGATTTTCTGCTAAATATGTTCTGGGCATATTCCTCTGTTGGAGGTACATGACATTTGTTTCTTCTTGGACAAATTCCAAGGCTTTTTCAATAGTATCCGGTCTCATACATCTAATCCTAGATCCTAAGGGTTCTTTAAGTCCCCGAACAAAAGCCTGCATAGCTAATTTTTTATATAATGTGCGTTTAGCCTCTATTGTTGTAGACAAAGACTCATGTAATGAGACATATGTCATTATGGTGCTAAATAAATTCTGACATTTGTCATAAAATTCTTGAGGGCTAGAATTGCCTTGGCAGGCCAAAGAGAGATCATTATAAAGAGCGGTTTCGTCTCTCTGGTCAGAAAAATTATTAATAAGTGCATTGCGAATGCCTAGCCAACTTTCGGGAATGCCGTTTGAATTTATTGTGCGTGCGGCAGGTCCCGTTATTTTATTTAATATTCCATTAATAAGACAAAGATTTGATAACTCATGTCCCGGCGAAGAGTTAAGATAAATCGTACAAATCTGATCACAAAGTCTAATAAATCGTGTTAAAACATTTGGATTTCCGTCAAACTCTGGGACGGGTCTTAACACCTTAAAAATTATTTCGGGGTCGACAGACATATGTGACATATGTGGGAGAGTGGCGCTAGCTCTGCAATTGTAAACAACTGCTCCGTGTAAATAAAACCAAATATTACCAAAAAGTGGATAGTTCCTAGAATAATGTGTCTAAATGTGAAGATAAAGTAACGACTCACCTATACAAGTGTTATTAGAACAATCGCTTTGTGCCTTTTTAAATAATTGCCATTATTATCCTGGGATCGTCTCAAAAATTATAAGTGCAAAAATTATAAGTGCAAATAACTAAAACTAAATAAGTGAAATATCATACAAAGCCTATTTGAACTAAAATAATATCGTGAACTAAAACTATATCGAAATATTAACTTGAAAAGTGCCGAATAAATATTATTTGTGAAAATACCTATGGTTTAATAAAAGTGTCTGTTTACATTCACCCGCCATAAAAATATAAATTTGGATCGTTACACGTAGATGCTAAAACTGGGTACTAGTGACATCTATACTCAATAAGTGAAATCACTTAAAACACTGCCATCTAGTAATGAGTAGCTGAACTACAAAGACTTCTACTTCTATTTAACACTAATTGAGTCTAGTAACCAAAAATTGACTTTATTACTACTGTTTATCATTAGTGTACGCTAGAGGGTGCTTTAAAATAAAAACAAAAACAAACATGAGGAATTGTGCTGCGTGCTCGAATCACATAAATGTGAGTGACGATTTGGTTTGCTCGAAATGTCAAAAGCACTATCACTACCAGTGTTTGAGTTACACGAAAGATTATGTAATAGCAAATAAAGACGTCTTAGAAAGAAGCTGGAACTGCCCGGAATGTGATCGATACATATCACGAGCACATAGAAGAGATGAAACACCAATAAAACAGCATATGGATTCTTCTTCAAAACAACAGTTGGATTTGTCAATTGCGGATACAAGTAACATAACATACAGAAAATTACAAACAAAATATACTGGAGATGCCGTTACAAATTTATCATACAACTTAAACGACTCTGAGATATCTGAAAGCCAAAATATACTAGGAGATACATTGCCCGTAGTAAACGCTACTAAATATTCTACTTCAATACCATCGATATCACTGGAACAAATGAGCGAATTACTGGATAAGAAGTTAGAATCTCAGAAGATAGATATACTAGGAAAAATTCGAGCAGACGTAAGAATAATGATACAAGAAGAACTACGATACTCACTTTCCCAATACAAACAAGAAGTTAAAGTAGAACTTAATAGCTTCTACAAAAAACACGAACAGCTCCATTCTGAAGTAGAAAATCTGGATAAAAAAATTTGTAACCTAAATAAGGAAAACTCAACGTTAAAACAAGAAATAAAAAACCTACAACAATATATAACAAGTAAACCGCCTAATCCTGTCTATCGTAATGATACAAACAAAAAAATTGTCGTTTATGGCCTTGATGAGATATCTTGGGAATCTGAAAGTGAACTCTTTACACGAGTAAGGAATATTTTCTATGATATTATGAATATTGACTTAGATGGGTACATAGAGGATATGAAAAGACTTGGGAAAAGAGTATATCGCAGACCACTACTAATCGAACTACTCAGTAAGCGGATGACAAATCATGTGTTATGGAATCGTCGAAGTTTTACTGGATCTGGATTGGGAATTTCAGAACTGCTAGATGGGGATCAAATCCGTGAGCGAAATCATCTAAAAGACATACTAAAAGAATCTAGACGAGAGGGAAAACACGCTGTCTTCCGAGGAAACAAGCTTATAATCAACGGCAAAGAATATAAACACAAAGTACAAAGCGAAGAAGAAACAGAAGAAAAAACTCCACTGATGAACCACAACCCCCGGTATCACAGAAATCTTGACTACCCAGAACATAGTTTTTTGAATCCTGATCTGCAAAAATATGATAATACATTTCGTACCTAAAGATAGTGAACTAATGATATTAAACCAAAATGTACAAAGCTTATACAATAAAATTCATTTACTAGAAGTACTAATTGATGAGAAACCAAAAATAAATATCATGTGTATAACCGAGACATGGCTATCTTTAGAAAAACAGAAATTAGTAACTATCAATGAATTTACAACAGGATCATCATATTGCCGAGAAGAACACAATGGAGGTGGTGTGTGCATTTTTGTTAAAAATGGTCTAGAATATTATGAACGTCTAGATATATGTGCTATGTCAATAGAAATGGTATTCGAAATATGTGCAGTAGAATTAAATTTAAAACCAAACGTAATAATTGTAAATCTGTATTGGCCAAATAGTAGTCGAGAAATTGAAGTATTTTATACTAGACTGGAAGAGACACTAAAATTAATTCAAAAAAAGGATAAAAATGTAATATTAGTAGGAGATTTTAACATTGACTTTCTAGATGAAAAAGAAAAGAGTAGGATATGTGAACTAATGTTAACTTTCAATTTACATCAAAAGGTTACGGAACCCACTCGCATAACAAAAACAAGCGCAAGGTGCATAGATCTAGTTTTTACTAATTTCAATCTAAAGAATTCAGTGACTATTGTATCAGAGTTTGGTTTTTCCGACCACAAAGGAGTGTTATTTACCACACCTCTAAACGAAAAAAATATAACATACTATATACAAGAAAAACGAATATTCAATGACCGTAATATGATTATATTTAAAAATATGTTATCTAAAGTAAATTGGGAAAAAGAACTAAAGCATAATAAAAACATAAATGAAAATTATAATACATTTAACAGCATCGTACAAAAAATCCTAAATAAGTGCATTCCGAGATTAAATGTAAAACAAAACATTAAACAAAAGAATAAATATTTAACACCAGGCCTAAAAAATTCATGCCGAAATAAAAGATTGCTAAAAATATTGGTATCACAAACAAACAATAAAATTTTGCGAGACTATTATAAAAAATATTGCAAACTAATTAAAATAGTAGTTAAGAAATCGAAAAAAATTAGTAATAAACGTAAATTTACTGCGTCTGAAAATAAAATACGGTGTATGTGGAATATAATAAAAAATGAAATAAATAGAGGTTACAGCTCCCAAAAAAACAATATAAGGTTAAAAATATTAACTGAGACTACCAATAATCCAAACATTATAGCAAACGCATTTAATAATTTCTTTACATCTTTAGGTAATTCAAAAACTAACTCGGCAACAACATACCCAACTACTTCTAATATTATACTTAATTCATTTTTTTAAGCCCCGTTGAACCGTCAGAAATAAATAAAATCATTAAAAACCTCAAAAATAAAAGCTCTTTCGGAATAGACGAACTTCCTCCAAAACTCATTAGAAAATGTGCTGATATTCTAACCACTCCCTATACTAAAATGATTAATCAATCTTTTACCGAGGGTATTTTCCCAGATTCCCTGAAAATGTCTATAATTAAGCCAACCCATAAAAAAGGGCCTACAACAGAAGTAAATAATTATCGTCCTGTAGCACTTTTACCAACATCTTCTAAAATATTTGAAAAAGCCATTGCAAAACGCTTAAATAAATTTCTAGAAAAATTTAAACTACTCAACGAAAATCAATATGGATTTAGACAGCATCGATCTACAACTTTGGCAGTTTATAAATACGTTAAAAAAATTTACGAAATCATAAATGATAAGAAATACGCAGTAGGGCTCTTACTAGACATGAGCAAGGCATACGATAGAGTTCGACACGACATCCTACTAGATAATTTGTTTAATCTGGGAATAAGAGGAGTAGCTCATAAATGGTTAAAATCATACCTTGAAAACCGCATACAATGTGTAGAAATTAAAAACACAAATTTCGAAACTGGAAGGATAGAGTATGTAAGATCTTCTAAAATTGTCTCAAATGGTTCCATACCGCAAGGTAGTGTGTTAGGATGTTTACTTTTCCTTGTCTACATAAACAGTCTCCCACCCATTATTAATGAAGAGTGTGTTATCTTTGCCGACGATGTATCTATCATATTCACTTGCACAAATAATAAAGAATTAGAGGATAAACTAAATACTACATTAAAGACCATAGTAACTTGGTTAACAAATAATAATCTGGAATTAAATTTAAAGAAAACTAAAATCATTCAATTCAAACCTGCTCAAAAGACCTCTTTACCAATATCGTGTGCCTTTAATAATACTTTGTTAGAAACTGTAAATACTAGTAACCTTCTGGGGATAGACCTCGATATGAACATGACTTGGAAACCACATATACAAACCTTAAAGAAGAAAATGTCGTCTTTTATCTATGCCCTCTACCAGCTAAAGCGTACTACGGATCTGAACACCGCATTAACGGCATATTATGCATATGCTCATTCAAGACTGACATATGGTATCATAATATGGGGCAACTCCTGCGACGTAGGAGAAATATTCGTACTTCAAAAAAAGTGTTTAAGAATACTCATGAATATTAAACAAACAATATCCTGCAGACCGTATTTCATGAAATATCAAATATTGACCCTAACATCTATCTACATTCTTGAGTCATGTAAATTCGTAAGAAAAAATTCAGATTTTTATACACCAATGGACAATATAAATAAAAGAAATAATCGTAATCAAAATAAATTCATAATACCGGCAACAAGTATGACATTAGTAGCGAATAGTCCCCACCATATGATGATAAAGATATATAACCATCTTCCTAATAATATAAGAAATATTGAAAAAACTAACGTATTCGAAAGCAAATTAAAAACATTTCTTATAAACAAATGTTACTACAATATCACTGAATTCTTAAATGAAAATACAGGTGATTAGAGTTCATATACAAATTATAATATTGTTTTAAGCTAATTATTATCTTAAGTCTTTATATTATTATGTTTTAATATCTTAATAGGTTTTAAGTGTTTTCTTCTTAAGATGTACATACATATTTAAGTAATAGCAACTAGTTGCCCTCATGTTTGCTGTGCCCTAGCAGGGCGTCACTTGTACTATATCACTTTGTACCATCTACTTCACTTGTGACTTGCAATAAATTTCTATTCTATTCTATTCTATAGACTGCGCTGAAGTTGCCATTTCGTTTTGACAATCTAAACTAACTAAATCAAATTCGCTATAATCACTAGTACTACTTCTATTTGAATCTAAAATACGTTGTCGGGTTTCCTGACGCGATGCAGGGTTCCGCTTACTATCTTTCCTATTAAGAAAAATTTTGGAATAGGGATAGGGACACACAAAAAAAAGGAATAAAAGGAAAGAAACAATAAAGGATAGCAATACGAGAATAATTCAATTGTACTCACATAAGCTGCTTTATCATTCTGGTTCTCTTCTTGAATCGATTTTCGGATTCTCCTTCGGTATTCCTCGCTCGTAGATTCTGGATACTCGGCAGCGGTGCCAAAGGCCACCCGGGTGCCTCGCGAACACGAATTTTAGTTTTGAAAGAAAAAAAATCTATGCACTCGCAAGTACCCGCGAGTATCCTACCGACTGCGCCAATTACGTTAGCGACAACCGAAGGACTTAAAAAAAACCAAAATTGTTTTAACTAAGTTTAATATAAAATAACTATAACTAATTACAACTAGTCTATTCGATGTTAGAAATAGGAATGTGAAAAAGAATACAATATAAAATTACAATGTTCCGTGGAAACGCAGTGTCAGCAGTGACCGCGTATTGCTATGCACCGAAGTCACGTAGGCAGCGTATGATATGATGTCACCTCGCGTCAGCGATATAGTATGGGCAGCGGTACATAATTCACTCCTTGCTCTTTATAAACAGTTATGCAACAAAGCAAGTTAAATAGCTAAGCACCCCTCTAATATATGATTTCTCTTTAACTTTTTCTAAATATGGACTAGGTAATTCTTCCTTATCTACAGATTCGAAATCATCTTTCTCAAGAAACAACTCATGTATTATTTGTGCTAGTATCATAAAGTCTTTCTTTTTAGGGAACCGAACAAAGCCTGGATATTGCTCATCATGTGCAGTTTTTTCATAAACAGATTGAATGAAAGTAGATATTCTTTTTCTAATTTTCTCAAATTTTCTACCAATTGCTTTTCCCCTGGTAAAGGTATTTGAAGCTTTTTTTGCTTTAACACCTCCTTTTCTGATATGTGACCAGAATCGTTAATAAACTTACGTGTTATTTGCTCTAACCTTTCCAAGTCTATTTCTGTATTATAATAAGAAAGAGCTGGATAATTTTCATCTTGGTACAGCTTATTCTGATAATCAGAAGCTTCAATAAACTTATTTACTATTTCTTTTAATTTTTGTAAATCATTTAGCTCTTGATTGGAATATTGAATAATTCTTTCTTCTGGATAATGCTTGTTCAGCTTTGCAAGATATTTTTTCAGCTCCACCCACCACTTATATTAAGCAGATTTTTCTTGTTTTTCTATTTTATTGTCCCAAATTTGGGAGAAAAACCCTGGACTTGAAGTCCATCCTTTTAAGAATATAATTTTAAGGTGAAAAATCTGAAAGAATGTGGAATATTATAGAAAAAGCAGTCACTCTGTATATATATCACATAGTGTGGATAACAAAATATCGATATCCAGTACTAGTTGGAGATATTGGAAAGAAAGCTAAAGAAGTTGTACAAGAAGTATGTGCAAATAATCAAGTAGAAATTATCAGAGGTAGAGTTGCGTCAAGTCATGTACACGTATACGTTTCTGTACCCCCATACTTAAGTATTAGTAAGTTAGTGCAGTTAATAAAAGGAAAAAGTTCCAGAAAAATCCAGCAAAACTTTCCAGAGCTAAAAAAGAGATACTGGGTTGTGGCAGTAGGCTACTTTGTCAGGACTAGCGGAAATGTAACTGACGAAATGATAAAAAATTATATTGAAAATCACTCTAAAAAAGAAGATAAATTTGGTGACTTTCAAGTCGAAAGTTAGTATTCTATGCTCTCTCTCAATCTTTGGATTTTAATCCATAGTGGTTGAATAAAATAATATAGCTTAATTATTAACTATATCTATGAGAAAATCAAGAATTATGTATTTTTTTATATTTTATATAGGATTATTAATATTCACTTTAGTTTCAGAAACATACTGCAAATTAGAATCATAAAAATCTTTAATGTTCATTTTGCCAAAAACGCAAAAAAAGTACCTACCTTTATGAAAACAAGCCTATAAAAATATGGTTGTAAAAATGGAAGCCTAAAATCATTGCAACAAAGTTAGGCAAATTGGTTCATATGTAAATTTAGTGAAAGTAAACCAATATAGCTGATTTCATGGTATAGCAAAATCACTATATTGAAAAGTTTATATGGTACACTAATTGATTCTAAGAGCCTGTTCATAATCTTTTCAGAAGCAAAGCAGCGAAAGCAAGAACGACCATTTGCAGGCTAGTGTTGAGTTTCCGCTCGCAATTTTTCCACAATCGCCTACATTTTTGCAACCAAGCAAAAGATCTCTCAACAACCCATCTTTTCGGCAATACGACAAAGGTGTGTAATTCGTTTCGCTTTATTACTTCAACGGCAGCGCCAATAGTTGCTTTTATTTGTGTTGCAAAATTTTCTCCTGTGTAGCCAGCATCAACTAGTATATTTTTAACTTCAGATAGGTTTTCTTTAGCATTTTTAACCATTCTCACAGCGCTACTACGATCAGTTATTTCTGCTGTTGTTATATAAATTGCGTGGGGTAAACCTTGTGTATCTACCGCAATATGGCGTTTTATTCCTGAAACCTTTTTGCCTGCATCATAGCCTTTTTCTTCAGCAGTATCTGCATTTTTTACGCTTTGTGCATCAATTATGCAGAAGCTGGTTTTTTCTTTCCGACCATTGTTTTGTCGGACCACGCCAACTATTTTTTTTTAATACCAGCTCCAGAACACTTTCTTTATTTGCATCTGCTTTTTCACTCCACTTCTTAAAATAGTCGTAACAATTCCGCCATTTTGGAAACTCTTTTGGTAACATTCTCCACTGGCAGCCACTTTTTAAGACGTATAACACTCCACAAAATACATGATATAAATCAAGTGTTCTTGGCTTTGTCCTCTTCCTGCAAGACTCCAGATCTGCTACAATAATCTCAAACTTTTCTCGACTTATATCACTTGGATATAAACTTCGCATATCCTACTTTATATACTTTATCCTCTCATTCTATCCCTTTTTTGAGATCACGTACAGGCTCTAAAAAAAATGTTTTCACACTAACTGGTTTTGGGTGCTGGAAGTGACCAAATTACTTAAGTTGTTTAATACTGAATGAGTATAAATTTATTTTCTTCTACTAATCGTACATGGCCCAGAGTGGACAAATGGGAAGATTATACTATTAAAGATCTATAATATTAGAGCTCTGCCTAAAAAGTAAATTCATTAACTTTTATTCCACAACTTTGCAGTATTACTTATTTAATGATGAGATAAGAATTACGTATTAATAAATAATATAGGTTAATATAATAATAGAAATATTGACATATTAATAATATTATTATACTCTTAATATAATTAAGTAATTAAGAGAAGTTATGAGTATTGTATTGTTTTATGAGAAGTTTAATGATGAGGCTTTAGATAATGGTAAAACTCCTTTAAGGGGAAAGTTTAATGAAATAATTAAAGATTTAGAGGAAAATAACAGTACAAGCCAAGGGAATATAAAGTTAATAAAAGGTGATGGGAATATTGAATATTTTCGAGCTAAATTAAGTGATAGTGACAGATTACTCTTTACAGGTATAAAGATTGATAACAAAGATGCTTTTGTTATTTTAGAAGTAATTCTGAATCATGATTATCATAAGTCAAAATTTTTAACAAATAGAGAAAAAATAAAAAACATAGAAATAGTAGATAAAAACAATGAAGAAATTTCTGATAATGTAAGTACATTGGAGATTGAAGATGCTCCACAAGTTAGTTATCTCGGTAAATTTATTACTTTTAGTGCAAAGCAAGAAGATATAGTTGAAAGGGTTAAATTACCTTTAGTTATCAATGGAGCTGCTGGAAGTGGAAAGACATCAGTGGCTTTAGAGAGCCTAAAAAGGATAAAAGAGAAGTTTGAGGGAGGAAAAATTCTATATATTACCAAATCCGAAAATCTTGTAAAAGAATCGAAAAAGTTACTTGAATACGAATACTACGATGATGAGTTCAAGATTGCTGCTCCAGAAGAAATTGATTTCTTATCTCTTCATGAGTTTCTTGAAAAGCAAGCAGAAGATATAAAAAGAAAGAAGCCAATCAATAGAAGTAAGTTTTTTTTATGGTTCAACGAAATATGCAAAAAAGATAAATTTAAAAAGTATAAAAAAGACGGAGATAAAATATTCGAAGAATTTACAGCTGTGATAGGTGGAAGAAGCTTATTAGGAGAAGATGGAAAAGATAGGTATGCTAAATTAGGAGACAGACAATCTATGTTTTCTGTAGACGAAAGGAACAGTGTTTATGATTTTTTTAAAGAGTACAGGAAGTTTATAGAAAAAGATTCAGAGTATTATGATCCTAATCTTGTTACTAATAAGTGCATTACAGAAGGAATTTATGATGCGATTGTTGTAGATGAAGTTCAGGATTTAACTGAGAGCACATTAGATCTGGTGTTAAAGAGTTTAAAAGATGAGAATAAGAGTAACTTTTTACTATGTGGTGATGTTAATCAAGTAATACATCCTAGTTTTTTCTCTTTATCCAAGTTAAAATCTTTTCTTTGTCAAAATAGATATATAGTTGACCAAGGGTCAGAAGTTTTTTATACCCTTGAGAAAAATTATCGTAATAGCGAGCAAGTTATTGAATTTGCCAATCGTATACTACATCTTAAGAATTATTGTTTTGCTTCAGAAGATAAAATAACAGTAGACAACGCTTTTCTCATGAAGTTTTAAAAATACCAAAATGAGCAGCTGTAGGCACCGAATGATTGGCAGATATAACCGACAATCGGATTTCTTCAGGGACAACTTCTTTCCATTCAAATTCTGCTGTGAGAGAGTTATTGCTCTTCATAAATCTATACAATTTCGTTCCTACAACCTTATAGTTAGGAAAACTAGTTGGTGACTTTTGGCATCCATTAAAAATATTTAAAAACCACTCATCCTTTGTTGTAAGGGACGAAACATTATTTATGGTATCTAAAATAGCTGCATTCGTAGGTGAAATTCTGGAAAGACAATCAGGTACAACATTGTCTTTGCCACGCCTGTGTTTGATTTCAAAATTAAATGCAGAAAGCCTTATCCCCCACCTTGCCAATCGACCGGTTGGGTTATTCAATGAAAAGAACCATTTTAAGGCAGAATGATCCGTAAATACGGTACAAGTTTGTCCATTCTCAACATAGCATCGCCAGTGTTCTAGGGCGGTCATAACGGCTAGAGCTTCTCTTTCCGTAACGCTATAATTTTTTTCAGCTCCACTTAAAAATTTACTCATAAACGCAATGGGATGTTCAACTCCATCAATATTCTGACATAACATAGCACCTATTCCAAAATTGCTCGCGTCTGTATGAATTTCAAACGGAAGATTGAAATTAGGGCAAGCTAACACTGGAGCTTGTACCAATAATGATTTTAATTTTATAAAAGCTGCATCTGCTTCAGTTGACCACATGAAACTTGGGGCATTCTTTTTAGTTGAAGTGAGTTTGTTCAGTGGCCCAGCTATTGTACTGAAATTAGGAATAAAGCGCCTGTACCAAGAGGCTGTACCCAGAAAACGTTTCAATTCCTTTGATTTTTTAGGGGTAGGAAAATTTAAAATAGCTTCAACTTTTTCAGGATCAGTTCGTAAACCATTAGCATCAACAATATAACCAAGGTACCGAAGTTGACTTCTAAAGAATTGACACTTAGCGAGATTTATAGTTAAATTGGCCTTGCGAAGTTTTTGAAGGACGCGATTTAGTAGTGATACGTGCTCTTCAAACGTGCTACTTATTATTATTATATCGTCCATGTACGCAAACACTTTGAGCTCAAACTCGGGTCCAAATAACACATCCACCAAACGCTGTTGCGTAGCAGGAGCATTGGTTAATCCGAAGGCTGTTACTTTAAATTTCAACGTTCCACGACCTGGAACATAGAATGCAGTCTTTTCCTGGTCTGGCTCAAAAATAGGTATTTGCCAAAAAGATTTAGAAAGGTCTACACTAGACAAATAGCGCGCATCTTTAAGATTATCAAGTATTTCTGATACGTAAGGCAGATTATACGCATCTTTTTTTGTTACCGAGTTAAGTTAAGTTAGTTAAGTTGGGCTCCAGCCGCAGAAATTCGCGGTACATTGCTGCCCGATAACCCGTCCGTCCAGTTCTTGAACCCGAGGCCCTAAGATAGGCCCGCATGGCATTTCTATTCATATCGACCGTCCATGCCATGCGGCGCCTTGTTCCACCAGCGGCGGGCACCGATTGCTGGGACTGAGTTGCCTCAGTCCCAACCGATGCCAAGCCATCTGGTGGCTGAGGTGGTCGCGCAGACCTACCAGGTGGTCGGGCCGGTCTGCGGCGGCTGGGGGACCGCATGCTGCCACGTCCAGCCCCAGCTCCAGACGCGCCCCAGCGATAGCCCCTGGGAAGCGGCCCTATTCGCTCATCGTTTCTATTCTCTGCCATTTTACGATGAGCGAAGATTCACCCGGAGTTTCACTCACTTGCCCCGGGGAGACCGTTATTGCTCTATTTTGCGCTGAGACCAGTTTGTAGACACGGTCAACACCTACAAACTCAAGCGCTGACTATTTGCATTGCTGGAATGGCAAGCTGGTAAAAATGTCATCCTGCCATTCCAACAATGGGCGGTGGGGTCGTCACATCCCTACGCCTTATTATTATTATTATTACGTAAAAAACAGCCCGGGTAGCATGAGTTGTCATCTGAGAGCGAGAGCCATGTCACTAAACATCTCATTTGTCCAATCTATGTCATTTTTGCGAGCACGAGCGTCAATATGACAGGCGGCTGAGATGCGAGAGCCCTGTCGCCGAATCGATAGAGCAGTGTTGCCATTGTTGGTCTCTGAATATTTTTTCTCTATTTTATTCGATCTTTTTGAACCAAAATAGTAGCTATATGTGTCATATTTCACTAATCTTACGTCAAATATGAACATTTTGTAACCAAACAAAACAACGTAAACATAAAATAAATTATAATTAATTTCGCAATATAAGTTCCCAACTTTCGAATTTAAGTAATAAGTTTTAAGATAACAAGTTTCCGACTAAACTTCCTTACAATGATAGGGGAATCATAAAATATTTAGTAAGTAATAATTACAGTTTATTATTCTATATAACTATTATTTAACTAGAAAGTGAGCAGCATTCTTTTAATGATTTGTATTGTTTTTTGTTTGCAGATATATTGCCTATGGCACCCATTGCCTATAAAATCTTAGTTCCATCCCGCCAATCCATTCCCAGAGGCGCAGCTGGGCATTATCTAACTTAACAACCTCCACTACATTTCAATTTCAACAATATCCTATATTCCCAATAGCTAGTGAAGCTCTGATGTATGGAAACAGTCTTGGTGAATGGATTCAGAATTTGAGTATGCATCCATACTTAAAGAGCATTCTTATGACTGCAATGTGTATAAACAAGCTGTAGTGTTTCTGTTAGGTAAAAGTGATGTTAATAGAATAAAAATGTGAAGAACAGATGAGTTATATATAACTGAGTTTGTCAACAGAAACTATGATGTTGAATCGGTTGTTTAAAAGTGTTTATTCAATAAATAAAGTTAACTCCACAAAATGTGTTTTAGTAGCAAATAAAGCCTGTGGGAGTCATGTTAGAGCGCACACTACTGCGGACTCAAACGCACATAGCAGCGTCTCACTCATATTCCTACATCGCGGAGTGTAAATGTTTTTCGAGTTAAGCATAGATACAAATTATAAGTTGGTACACAGCAGGGTGTACTGGCCAGTATATCTTTGCTGTTTCCACAGTGGTGACCCCTCGATAAGAACACACGCTTCTTTCTACTACATTTCTCGATCTACCCGCAACTTCTATTCCTCGCTTACCTCACCACACCATTCATTCAGCAGAGCATCTACAGGCATGCAATCACCGGCCTCATTGCTCACACTGAATTTGGTTATTGGTAATAGGTACCTCCTAGCTTTGATATCGTCGTATCAACTAGGAGGGGAGTACTGTGGGAGTCATGTTAGAGCGCACACTGCTGCGGACTCAAACGCACATAGCAGCGTCTCACTCATATTCCTACATCGCGGAGTGTAAATGTTTTTCGAGTTAAGCATAGATACAAATTATAAGTTGGTACACAGCAGGGTGTACTGGCCAGTATATCTTTGCTGTTCCCACAAGCCCTTTCATAGGCAGCTTTTACTTTTACACTTGAGATGAGAGTTTAGTTGTAAAATGTGCATACATATTCTACATAAAAGCGACATGATAGTCCAGTGGGTAGAACACCCGCCCGAAAACAGAAGGGCGTGAGTTCCAATCCTGGGACGGGCCTACACCAATTTGTCTTTTCTAAAGTCATATGTGTGGTTAATTTATCATGGTTGTTAACGGTGAGGGAAAACATCGTGAGGAAACCCACATGGCTGAGTTGTACTTAGTCATGTGGCAGTGTATTCGTACAAAACGGCGATAGGCCTGCCCCCTATCACGTGAGTACACTGTCTTAGCAAAACGTGGGTACCTTCTCTGGAAACTAGATGGCGCTTGCCATGTGAGTTCAGAAGTATAGGTACCTCTGCCAACCCCTTCGGGGATAAACGGCGTGAACGTTTATGTTATGTTATATTCTACTATATATTATTTCCCATTGTGGTAGGCAGGGAATATTAATTGCCGCATCAATAAACTTACTCATACTTACAACCATTATACCCACCTATATATCTCTTTTGATACCTAATTTGTATCCATCTGCTCTCTTTGCCCAAAATAACATAACATTGCTTTTTCTATCTAGCATACTATGTCATCTATCATACCCAAAAAATTTAAGAAACACACTATTTCTGGCTTCTCACAGAGTAAATATACTTCTGAGGGTTCTCATTTCCATTGCATTAACTCTACTTTCACACTTTTTCTGCTATGCTCAACATTCACTACCATATATCAGTGTGGGAACCCGAGCAGCACTATGCACAGCCGTTCGAGCCTTTTCAGACAACAACTGGTTTGACATCAGACTGTTCCTGACTCCATGCACCAAATTCCTCCTCCTTCCTCACATTTTCTATCCCTAGTAAACAAACTTTACAGATATACAAGTTCTTTCACTTGTTCCACCTTTTGTGTAGTATTGTCTATGAATTAACATAATCCAATTTATCCCCAGGCGTTGTATGAGGCAGCTTAGGGTATTAAGGCTGTTGGGTTATGTAACTGGAGATTCAACACCAAACTTGAAATGATTATCATTTCATTTTAAATGGTCTGAAGAGTTCTGCTATGAGTTGAAATTGGAAAATGTTGGATTTACTTGAACTTGCCTAAATATTAATGAAAACAAAAGGTTTTCATTAATATTTAGGCAATTTTATTGATAAAACATCATGATTAACTAATTTCTTGTCTTATTTGTTGTGTAAACTGTTATATTTTGCTGTTTCTGATAAATTTCATTTGACTCCTTCCAAATCACTAAATTGTTCCAGAATCTTTGTATAAAAACAATTAGTTTTACTGAAAATAAGAAAACAAAATGAGCATTATATTCATAGTAAGTCATTTCAATATACTAGCAAGGTGACTACCAAATTTGTTTTATAATGTTGCATAAAGTACCAGCACCTGTATTTAAACAACTTTTGTAGCATTAAGTGTATAGGTAGATAAAGAGGTAACAAAAATTATATTAACATTCCTAGCCACACTAAGACAACAAGTGAACTATTGTCTACTCACACTATCCAGACTTTGCCTGTGCCTGTTGATGAAAGCATATGCTATGAGCTGGAGGTGTCTTTTATGATGATAATGATAATTTAAGACATCAAACCCCACATAACAAACAAAAATGAATAGAAATCTATCTAACATGCTTTATATTTGACCTCTGAAACATACTATAAGTTGAGAAACTGTTCTCAATAGTTATTTTAAAGAATATCAATGACATTCATTGATTTTCTCAACTGCATCAGAAAATTGGACATATACACGGATTTAGGCTGCAGAATTTGTATCCTCATGCCTAGAGCATTGCTGGTTATAAAAGCCAATGGTATTTTAACGAATTTAAAACTTAAGACACATGCACTTGTTGTAGATTACACTTAATTTAGTTAAAATTTACGATTCAAATGATATCATGTGGAATCATTAAATCCTGTATGTATCCTTATGTGATACTATACCCTGAGGCTTTTCGTAGGTCACAAGCTATCATAGAGGTCCTCGGAAATAGTCATGACATATAAATATGTTTCAAAGAACTTGTTTGCGGCAAACTTTCACCCGGATGAGTATAATATAAATTTTTAGCTTTTTTTCATTTAAAACAAATGTAAGTGATGTACACTCTTTACTATCACACTTTTATTCTGAGAACTACACAAAACAGTTAAAATGGCTGCAAAACAGCACTTATATTTTGATAAGTAATCTTTCTCACTGGCTCTCGCGCTCAATTTTGACGTCGACAAAAATTTGACATAAAATGACAAACATCTCAGTTTATGTCGCTGTCACGCCGCTCATGCTCGCACATGTGACTCGGCGCTGTGATGTCAAAGGCGAGTCACTAGCGCTCTCACATCTCAGATGCCTCATGCTCGGGCGTGCGAGATACGGTCAAATATGGCGGCCAATTCGCCCATGAACGGTGACATAGCCGTATCTCAGAGGCTCTCACACTCATCACACTCATCAAAATTGAATGCGTAGACTCATATTGCCTGTTAGGAATCGACATAGATAGCAACCTAAACTGGAAACAGCAGATCGGTAACTTAAGTAAGAAGTTATCTAGTTTTACCTACGCCTTGTACGAAATTAAAACAAATACAGATCTAGCTACGGCGAAGAAGGCTTATTATGCGTATGCCCACTCCAGGCTTCAATATGGCATCGTGCTGTGGGGTAATTCCTCTGAGGTACATAGAATTTTTGTCCTGCAAAAAAAATGTGTACGAATACTTAACTACTACTTGCACATATAGATCAAGAGACCAGCTGCCGATCATACTTTAAAAGCCTAAAAATTCTGACGCTCACTTAAAGAAAGAAAGAAAGAAAGAGAGACATTTATTCGCTGCACAGATGAGCAAGAGACATACAGTTAAACATAAAAAGAAAAAATAAAAGGTTTGACAAAAACAATATTGGAAAAAAAAACATGAAAAAAAAAATGTATAATAATAATAGAAAAAACAATTTAATACAGAACGTATTAGATAAAGATAGAAGAAGACAAAGATAGAAAAAATAAAAAACTTTTTTTTTAAAATAACAACATAAGTTGACAATTTACATACAAAGGTCTCTGCACAGCGAAACGGTGCTGACTCAGCATAACGTTGTGAGCTCTGAGAACTCACAACACTGATTTTCAGTCAGCACCGACACAAGTGAAATTGCGAGCATTACACTAAACGCAACAGAGTAGTGGACATACATACAATATGTTTATATATATTAAATTTTGATAAGCATATTTAACAACGATATATACTAAATAAACAAAAAAATAATAATATAATAATTATAGAGTACAAATATACAGCAGATATAGAAGACGAATATATTACCATCGCAATATACAATAGAACATAAAAAGTAAATCTAACATAAGTTACATATATATTCACATACATATCTATACATATATGTTCACATACATATACAATATTATATTTATAATATAGAGATATGATATATGGTAAAGATAAAATGGGATAAAGGAGCACAATCATAAATGGGAATCTGCAGGTAGGACATTGCGGGATGGGTTTTGCTGTGCCAGCAAGTAATCTCTAAGCTTACGCCTAAAAGTTTCCCTACTGGTCACAGCACGTATAGGTGGTGGAATATCATTCCAGCACTTGGACGCTGCAAATCTAAAAGTTCGATCTATATACTTGAGTGCTCACTGTTCGTGCGGAAAAACCAACATCTGTTCCGCAATCGAGAGCGGCCCGCAAACCTCCGACCGCGCACGAGACTCGCCGCGATAGACAGACGTCTAGAGCTAATAGCGTCAGGCCCCTATAACATGTGTGTTAAGATATATAACAAATTACCACCCACAATAAAATCCATTGACATTTTCCCTAAATTCAAAATCCATTTAAAAAAATTCCTCATTACTAATACGTTTTATGACTTGCAAGAGTTTTTCACGCATTCTCCTTAATTGTTTTTTTTTATTAACTACGAGTACTCTATATAATCTAATAAAATTTAATTTGTGTTTGTAAATGTGCTATTGTTTTAACTCAATTAATTATTAATAATTTAAAGCTGTATAATTTGTGTAAATGTAATAATAATTTAACTTGATCGTGTTTTAATAAATAATTTAATGTTGTATATAAATTGTGAATAATTGTAAATAATGTAATAGTAATTAATTAGGTATTTAAAAATTTATAAGTTGTTGCAATGCCCTAGCAGGGCGCATGTTTGATACTCTATATAATTTAAAACACCATTGTACATACAACATGTGGCAAATAAATTCTGATTCTGATTCTGGTCTCCTATACATGGCAGCGGTGATGATGATGATGAGCTGGTTTATGATGATGATGATGAGTTTGATTTCCAAAAATGCTGGTCGAGTGGCAAAGTTCCACGAGACTGGTGCAAGGTGGTGATTGTACCTCTATATAAAGGAAAGAGGTCACACCAAGAGGCTAAAAACTACCGCGGCATCAGCTTACTCAGCATTGTTGGTAAATTGTATGCTAAGGTACTGATTGAAAGAGTGATGAATGAAACTGATGAGAAAATATGGGATATGCAAGCGGGATTTAGGAAAAGAATGGGATGTATGGATCAAATCTTAGGTGTATTGCTCCTTCATTGATTTAGAGAAGGCGTATGATAGGGTGGTAAGAAAGTATTTATGGGAGGTGTTATCCAAGTTCGGTTTGGGGAGTCAACTTACACGTGCATTAGTATCACTCTATGAGGATTCTAGTGCATGTGTAAGAGTAAACGGGGAAAACACTGACTGGTTCGGAATCTCTAGGGGTGTCCGACAGGGATGTGTAGCTTCTCCGTGGCTCTTCAATTTGTTCATGGATGACTGTTTGACAGAGTTGCGTGAAAGTGATTATGGACTAAGAATGAGTGGATTCATCATTAAATGCCTCTTGTATACTGACGATCAAGTGCTACTTGCATCGTCGGCAGAAGAGTTGCAAGAGATTATGAATATTGCATGTGAGTCTTTTGTAAGAAAGGGAATGAGGGTGAATGTCGTTAAGACCAAAACGATGGTTTTTGAGAGACAGGAAGATGTGACAGAATGCGTGATTGCGATTGATGGTAAGGATGTGGAACAGGTGAAAGTGTTTGTATATCTGGGAAGTTTGTTTACAAGGGATGGAAAATGTGATGAAGATATTGAAAGAAGAGTGAAAAAGGGTAATGCGGTAAATGGAGCAATGAATAGCCTAATGACTTGTCAATCGGTGTCTGAAAAGGCCCGAATGGCTGTGCATGATGCTGTTCTTGTTCCTACGCTTATGTATGGAAGCGAATGTTGGGTGTGGCAGAAGAAGCATGAGAGCAGAGTGAATGCAATAGAGATGAGATGGCGCACCATATAGTAGCAGCTCTTACATATTAATTCAGTTAATTAAGAAAAAATCCTCACAGCGACAATTTTATTAATAAAATCAAAGTAAAGTGGTCTGTTTAAAGTGCACAATCGTTTTACCTGTATAAAACTAAGAAATAAGTGAAAATTAAACAAAAGTGACCAAAACTTTTATTTTCCTATAATATGTGAAATTCAGTGAACAAACTCCCTGCTAATCGACTTGCTTCTAAGAGGAGGCTACAATCAGCATTAAGTGACCAGGAATAAACAAATATTAGTTGCCAGGAAAGTACAATTTTAAAAAAAATTAACGACTAAATTATTTAATAAGCACTAACAGAAAGAGAAACTACCTATTGATTTGTAAATTTTATTTACGCTACTCGACACTAGATGGCGTTAAACTAATTCCGATAGATGGCGCTAAATGACTTAAGATTGTTATTAATATCAATATAAGGGGCACTACCATATAAATATATTCTTCTGCTATTCGACACTAGATGTCATAGAAGGCTGTTAGTCATTCATTATAAATGAGAAAATATTGGTACGGCGTTATTATCAAGTTAAATAAATCGACAAAATGAGTTATTTATCTCAACTAAGTAATATAACTTTCCGACACCAACGTGCAGTATCTGAGACGGCCCGAAATGAGTCTGTCAGTATTAAAATAGACGATTCATCCGAAAGCTTCTCAGCATTAACAGATGATGAAAATAGCGAATTAAAAAACCTCCAAGGAAAAGTAAAGGATCTAACATTACAATTAAACTTTGCTCAGGAAGAAATAAATTTATTAAATATTGAAAACAAGCAATTAAAACAAAATATTGCTGGACTTACAAGAAATTTGGATATGCTAAAATTTGCAACAAAAAACAAAGACGACTGTCCTACTCCAAAACGGACACCCGAAAAAAACACTAAAAAAAGTACAGTTAAAGCCTCAACACCGAGACATTCCATCAGATATGATTCAATCAAAAATGATAAAGAGCTGCCACAAAACAGAAAAAATATTTCTACTGAGACACCCTCTCCTTCTAACTTATCCAGCCGAAACATGAATAAAAAGGAGGAAACGACATCATACAGTTTGAATGGGAATGATGCCCTTTGTAAAAGAAGAAAAATTTATTTCCTAAGCAACTATAACACAGAAAAGTACACATAACAAGTTCTGGATAAAATATTCACCAAGGATTATGATATAATGCACTACTCGACTCCCGGAGGAAAAATTCAAAATTTACTCGATAGCATTCAGTGTAATATAAAAGATTTGAGTGAAAATGACTTTCTTATCTTATTATTGGGTGAAACAGATTTTGAAACCACCAATAATTACATAGATATCGTAAGTAGTATTAGGGAAAAACTTTGTCAAAACCAGGTAACAAACTTTATTATATGCCTACCTTTTTATATGTATACAAAATTTAGCCAATTATATAATTGTAGAATAGAATTGTTCAATAATCTTTTATACTTGGACAATACTTCTTATGAATATGCGTACACATTTAACTCAAATTATAATTTAGATGCTTCGATGTACTCAAAAAAAACTGGAAGGCTTACATCAGGAGGGTTTGAATATGTACTTAAAGACCTCAAAGAAAAAATAAAAACCGATCTGATTGTGAGAAATAAAAAGGTTAACAGTAATGAAAATATAAAATTTGCGATAAAAAACGATAACAAAGTTTTAGTTAACTACGAATCTGAAAATGATATTTTTTTTCGAAACTCAAACGCATAATTTAACTTTATTTCATCAAAATATTGCAGGATTGTTGAACAAAACTGATCTTATCATAGCTTCGTGATTAGAATTGGAAATAAAACTAAACACGTATATAGATATTATTTGCTTTAGCGAAACTTTCATCAAACATGGCTCTTTACCGAATCTATGTATGAATAACTACACTTTAGCGAGTGCGTTTTGTAGAAGAAATGAAAAAAGAGGAGGGACCTGTATACTAATGAAAAACAATATCAATTACAAAACAATTCAGTGGATTAATGAGGAATCAGTTGAGAAACACTTTGAATGTTGCTCTGTAGAATTATTAGACTATAAAACCATACTGATATGCATTTACCGCACACCTAATTCGACTATCTCAATATTTTTTAATAAAATTAATTTAATACTTTGCAAACTTAACCGAAATAAATCAAAGAACATAATCTTATGTGGAGACTGGAATGTCGACATGTTAAAAGAGAGTGTTTGTGCTAGAGAACTAATATCCTTGCTAAATAATTTTAACCTTATTAACCATATTACTCGCCCTACTAGGAAAAAATCGTGCATTGATCTGATTGTTAGTAATATTCCGAATACATCGGCGGAAATTCATCTTTTATCTTTGTCGGACCATGAAACAGCGCAAACTGTTACATGTACCCTTCAACAGGGAAAATGTACGACCAGAAAACCCAATTGGTTATTCAAAAGAATAAGAGATTATTCGGAGGAGAACATTGAAAAATTCGTTCAATGTATGACGTCCTTAAGTTTTAGTGATGTATATGAAAAAAGTAGTTTTAACGAAGCTTTTAACGAATTTCACGACTTAATTAAACTTTTCTTTGAATTATGTTTCCCGTTGAAAACAGTCCAAATTATACAAAAGGCGATAAAAAACAAATGGTTATCCAAAGGAATTAAACGAAGCTGTATTAAAAAGAGACAACTACACTTGAAATACATACAAGAGCCGTCGAATAAAAAAATAAATCATTATAATTATATAAAATACAATAAGGTTCTAAAAAAACTGATAGGTATTTCTCAACAAATCAGCAATATGAAATACTTACAAAAGGCAAAGAATAAAGGTAAGGCTTGATGGGACTTAATTAAAAAGAATTCTGAATATGACTACAATAAAAGTAATGACATTAAAGAAATTGAATACAACGGTAAATTAATAAGTAGCCCTACTGACATAGCAAAAACATTTAATAATTATTTTACATATTTGACAAATCCATGTGACGCTAGCACTAAAGACATTTATAAATATTAATATTCCTCGTAATCATAATACAATTTTCTTAACTCCCACCGACCCTCAAGACATATATAAAATTATTAAAAATATGAAAAATACCTCATCTACAGGCTATGATAACATTCCCACCTTTTTAATTAAAATTTGTGCTAAACAGTTTGCAACACCTTTTAGCTATCTTGTCAACAGCTCGTTTCTGGAAGGTAAATTCCTTGACCGTCTCAAGCAAACTTTTATCAAACCTGTTCATAAATCCGGCGATAAAAATAACTTGCGAAACTATAGGCCTATATCACTAATACCAATATTATCAAAGGTTTTTGAAAAAGCGATGAATGACAAACTAGACAGCTTTTTAATAAAGAACTCAATTTTAGTACCAAACCAGTTTGGATTTCGTAAGGGGACATCCACAACTACAGCCTGTTTTCATTTAATTAAATATGTAACCGAAAATTTAGATAAAAAAATACCAGTGGTAGGGTTATTACTAGACATGACAAAAGCTTTTGAGTATTTATTTCATCCAACATTGATGATCAAACTTGATATTTATGGTATTCGGGGAAAAGCATATGATTGGATCGAAAGTTACCTACAATGTCGACAACAAAGTGTAACAATTAGTAAAGTAGAAGGGCATTATCAAAATAGTTACAATTCGGATAATAACCCAGTAAAATATGGAGTGCCACAAGGCAGTATACTCGGACCACTATTGTTTCTGATTTATATCAATGATCTGCCTAATAGCACAAACAACAGATGTATATTATACGCTGATGACACAACAGTTCTTATAAATTGTGTTAATCTCAATAGTTTTGAGAAAGATATTAACGATTCATTAGGTAATATCATAAAATGGCTTTATAGAAACAACCTTCATGTTAATCTAACAAAAACTCAATACATTCAATTTCGTACGTATAAGAGACAAGCTCTAAATTTAAATATACAACACAATGGAAATGATATAAACGAAGTACAAAGTGCTAAATTTCTTGGTTTCCATCTTGATTCATTTTGCAATTGGAAAACACATATTAATGAGTTATGTAATAGACTTGATAAGTATGTATACGTACTGTATAGAATAAATTACATCATTTCACAAAAAGCTACTTTAACATGTTACCACGGATTCAGTTGAAGCAGATAAGGTTTTCAAAATACAAAAAAAATGCGTGCGAGTTATTTGTAATGCAGATATGCTAGATTCCTGCGTGCCCTTATTCAAAAGACTCAAAATACTTCCAACGCCTTGCTTGTATTTTATATTACGAGACTTTAATATTTGTAAAAAAAAATCTTTCACTATTTAAACTAAAAGTTCCAACTAACAGACCTCAACGTGGCAACCACAATGTACAATTGGAATACCCCAATCGGAAATGCTTGGCAATTAGTGAAAGAAATTGTTACAACATGGCAATAAAATTGTATAATGCACTAAGTGATGACATCAAAAATATGACGCTGAGAGGATTTAAAAATAGACTATTTAATTATCTGATTGAAAATTGTTTTTATAAAGTGAATGACTTCTTAAATAATTGTGACATTTAAAAAAATACAGGCATATGACATTTTATTAATAATATCCTCTTTTTATTATTTATACTTATTGACAAAGCATGTGAATTAAATGTTTGTTTGTTTCGTCATGATAGTCCAGTGGGTAGAACACCCGCCCGAAAAACAGAAGGGCGTGAGTTCCAATCCTGGGACGGGCCTACACCAATTTGTCTTTTCTAAAGTCATATGTGTGGTTAATTTATCATGGTTGCTAACGGTGAGGGAAAACATCGTGAGGAAACCCACATGGCTGAGTTGTACTTAGTCATGTGACAGTGTATTCGTACAAAACGGCGATAGGCCTGCGCCCTATCACGTTAGTGCACTGTCTAAGCAAAACGTGGGTACCTTCTCTGGAAACTAGATGGCGCTTGCCATGTGAGTTCAGGAGTATTGGTACCTCTGCCAACCCCTTCGGGGATAAACGGCGTGAACGTTTATGTTATGTTATGTTTGTTTCGTCTTTTTAATACAATAATTTCAAATTTAATTGTTAAATATTTTTTAATTTATTACAATGTGTCATATAAATGTAAAACCATATTACAACTTAATATTTACACGCCGGTCTTTGGCAGAACATGTAAAGCACGTATATAATTTATTTGTCAACCATTCTACTCATGTTTCTTGTAAATAAATGCATTTTATTTTTATTTTATTTTTTATTTTATTTATGAGGTCCCTCAGAAAAAAATGTAATGTTAGATTATGTGACCGAGTGAGAAATAGTGTTATTCGTGAAAAGTGTGGTGTGAAAGATGATATTGTAAGAAAGATAGAAAAAGGAATGTTGAGATGGTTTGGGCACATAGAGAGGATGGATGATAGAAAATTGGTAAAAGGGATCTATAGAGCTAGTGTGGATGGTAATGTTAGTAGAGGACGACCACGGAGAGCACACTTGGACCAAATTGAGAGTGTGCTCAAAAAGGCTGGCGTCCGAAGTATGAAGAATAAAAGAGCATGTATGAAAAGATTGATGGATGTAAACGAGGCTAGAGAGGTTTGTCAGGATCGTACGAAGTGGCGATCAATAGTCTCTGCCTACCCCAATGGGAACTAATGGCGTGAGTATATGTATGTATGAAATAAAAGAAATGTATATTCTTATAACAGTCAAATAGCCTATTTGCTGCTCAATATCTAAAAAACACCTATCTTACTGATATATATTGAACAACCGTGATAACTTATTAGATAGAACACTTGCTCATCATACAGACAGGCGTGGGTTTAAATTCCTGGTTAGGCCTACACCAGTGTGTCTTTTCCTCTACTAACATTACCATCCACACTAGCTCTATAGATCCCTTTTACCAATTTTCTATCATCCATCCTCTCTATGTGCCCAAACCATCTCAACATTCCTTTTTCTATCTTTCTTACAATATCATCTTTCACACCACACTTTATTTCATCAGTCTTAATATTTGTTTCTTAGAGCGATTTGTAATAATGTGAGATAAAAATATTGCATTATTTTTCCAAATTCAGTCTTGTAAAATGGGTTTTTATGATGCAATTGTCACGTGACTAAAAACGACCGTAATTGGCTATTTCTATAATAACGTAGATTGCGTATAAACAGACAGTGAATTGCTTCGCTTATTGGTGTATAATGCGGAATTGACGTCACTACGTGCCATAGCCGCCATATTACTTAAAGTCGCGTTTTCGCGGCATATTTGAATTTTGCATTTTTTTTTTCGATTTTTTAATAAAATAGCTAAAATGAAGACAGAAAAGTATTATTTTAGGGCTCCTTATAAACAAATAAACACAGTAAGATAGTTTTCAAAACTTTGTCAAATAGCCTATTCTACTGGGCTAGTTAATGTAAAATTTCTTGAATTTGTACACTGTCACATTTACAGACAGATTACACCTTAATAAATTATCGATAAGTTGATTGCTATACTAAATGACTAGTGGTATGAGATAATAAATCAACGGTATAAGTAATAATGTAAATAGCAACCGTGATAGCAAATAATGCAACCGTGATAGCCCAGTGGGTAGAACACTCGGTTATCGTGCAAACGACTAGTGTTCAAATCCTGGGTCGGGCCTACACCAATTTGTCTTTTCTAAAGACATATGTGTGGTTAATTTATCATGGTTGTTAACGGTGAGGGAAAACATCGTGAGGAAACCCACATGGCTGAGTTGTACTTAGTCATGTGACAGTGTATTCGTACAAAACGGCGATAGGCCTGCCCCCTATCACGTGAGTACACTGTCCATGCAAAACGTGGGTACTCTGAACACCAGGTGACAAAGTCACGTGATTTTCAGAAGTATTAGTACCTCTGCCAACCCCTTCGGGGATATTCGGCGTGGACGTTTATGTTTATGTTATGTTATGTTATGTTATGTAAATAGCAACCAAGGCTTAAGAAACAACCATTGAAACAATAAAATTGTGTAATTGAATGTAGGGTTTCTATACTTATATATTATCACGCTTTTATTTCCTATTGGTCAAGCAGAGTACTAATCGCTACTTTGGCAATCTGTACCAACCCCTTTTTTCTCCCACATTCATTTATTTCTCTATAAATTCTATTTTATTATTTACACTTCGAACTCATTTTTTCATGTCAATCATAAGTATAGTATTGAATCTTTTGAGAATAATTCGCTTTGAAGTTCTGAATACGATATTGTTATAATATGATCTTTTATGCCTTATAGATAGCCAAGTGTTTTTTTCTTTTCTAGATCGATGACTGATCTGGGCGCCCTCTACGTCCAAGGTATCGGACTCGCCTGACGCTAGTCCAGATTCCAATTCAAATTTCCATTGGTTTCTTTGCATGACCTCGAACATCCCCATGGTAAGTTTACATTCAATTATGAGAGATTTGGCCTTAGTCCACCACGCTGGCCAATTGCGGGTTGGCAGACTAACAACTACTACCGTGATAGTAGCCGGGACTGACGGCTTAACGTGCCCTCCGAAGCAAGGAATCATCTTACTTTTCGGATAATCAGGTGATTCAAGCCTGCAATATCCTTCCAGACTGGGCTAAAACTTACAAATAAAATTTGTAGAATACCATTTTAATATTTATATATAAACTTCGATCATATATACCAAAGATACACCAACAAAGCACGAAAAACGGCCCGGCCAAACAGGGTTTTCATTTCAGGACAGTCGCATGCTAAATTTTGCAATAAAGAATAGGTCTTAAGCGAATGCCGTAAAGTCGATAATTGTAGAAAAATAAATGTTTAATTGTCAAACAGTCTTGTCATTCTCGCGGTCCACTGCGCGTTGAATTTGTATGGAGTGCGGCATCTTTGGTATATATGATCGAAGTGTAAATGATTACTTCTCTCACATTTATGTAAAATTTTCCAGTATTAGCAATTATTAGCATTAATAAAAAAACATGTCAAATCATGTCTTATATCACCATCCCCATCATTTGCTCACAAAAGCGGTTAGCCATTTGGTGTCCCGAAGCATTTAATAAAGACATCTGACAGTATTCGTGTTTTGATTTAATCTTGTTTATCATTTGTGTGATTCAGTATTTTATCTGAAAAGATCTCCACTTAATAATTAGTGAAGCTTATTATTAAATTAGTAAAGATTATAAACTGAAAAAGTAAACCGTTGTTGTAATGACATAAAGATTAAAAATATAAATTATTTTATAATCCTTTTCTAACAAGCTAACAAAATGGTCAGAAAAATGGCTAAAAAAATAACCGCGTTGTTTAAAAAACAATCAGGAAAGTAATACATATTTTCCTTGCACATATTTCCAGTTTTGCATTTGTTTGTAGTATATCGTATTATACATTGTTATTCCGCCATTTTTGTGAATTGCGCTATTCTTCTGCAAAATATTACCTTCTTTAATATTACATTACTTATTATCACTTTAATAAGACTAAAAAGTGGGTCATTGATAAAGTTAATTAGAATTATGTCTTTCTGCGCAGTATCGCACCATCACTTAAAAAAGTGGATTGAAGAAAAAACTGTATAATAAGTATAATAACTCATTAAGGGGCTTAAGAACATAAAATGATTATATTACTCACCGCCATTTTTGCCGCCAACTATCAAAAATGAATTTACATATATAGTATTTCGGAGGTAGGTCCTTGTCAATTCATATATTTACTTGAACAGTCATTATACACTGGCATTTTCTAGCTGAAAAGCTGAAAATATATGATTGTAACAATTTCTATTTTACGGAGACGAGACGTGTTAATAAAATAAAATAAAAATAAAATAATCATTTATTTCAAAGTAAAAAGATAAATCTTTGTTTTTTGAACGTCAAAATTCAACTTAATACTAAGTTTACTTCGGATTCGGAAGGTGTTTTGTTGAGAGAAGAACCCGTAAGAAACTCGTCAACACACATCTTTTTTTACGTCCATTACAATTTTGGTGTTAGCCCGGAAACATCCTGCACAGAGCCCTGATGACACCAAGCCACTTCATCATTAATGTAATCATTAACATTGTAATAGGCTTTCGAACTAAGATTTCTTTTAACTACTGCTTTAAATTTTGTTTCTGATAAATTTAAAATGTCCTCAGGTATTTTATTATACATTTTTACGCATAACCCCATGAAAGATGTATTTACTTTTGACAATCTGTATTTTGGTACTGAAATTTTATTGTTGTCTCTCAGGTTTCGAATATGTCTGTCACAATTTTTCACAAAAGAGGCCTGATTCTTTCTTACATACATAATATTTTCATAAATATATTGACATGGCAGCGTCATTATATTTATTGTTTTAAACAATTCCCTCAGGGAATCTCGGGATCTCAAATTGTATATAGCTCTTATTGCTCTCTTTTGGAGAATAAATATGGAACCAACAATGTTTCCAATGCAGCACACCTAAAAAGAATGAAGGAACGAGATTGGAGGACGAGGGACCGATTGATGACCGGAATGAGTTGAAAAATCGTTATTTTCGCTCTGAAATGGTGTGACCATGCAGTGTATCCTGAATCGGACTACATGGTTTACTAAATCTTGAGGATGTAACATTGAAATATAATCTATTATTTTATCCAGACATGATAGAATAGTTATAGGTCGGTAGTTGTTGGTATCGGAGTAGCTTCCTTTCTTGTGAATCATCAATGAGACATGGCATCTTCGAGGTGAATGCGCTGCCGACGCCCCAGTAGATAACTACGAAACCAGTCAACTACCGTTGGAGATATGTTAAGAGAACGAAGTAAAGCAAGTAATATTTCGAAGTCAACCGTATTAAAGGCGCTACTAAAATCAAGCAGTGCTAAAACAGTCAGCAGTCCCTTATCCATTCCCAAACGCATACATACATACATACATACATATACTCACGGCTATAAATCCCTAGAAGGGGTAGCCAGAGCTAAGGAACTAGAAGTTCCTCAGCCACTTTTGGAAAGTTGAGTGGGGAAAAGATGGCAAAATAAAGGTTATTGGTGATGGGTCTCCAACCGCATCGCCCAAAATCCCTTAAAATCCCCAATACCGTTAGTCGCCTCTTACGTACACCCACCGGAAGAAATGGGGTAGTGTTATTCTAAGCCGACACTACACAGCAAAATTATTTTGATCCAAGCCGTTACAGTACTATGGGAAGAGCGGAAACCAGATTGAAAGGGGTTAAGCAGATCATTCCTAGTGAGAAAATCACTTAACTGTTTATGTACCAGTCGTTCAAGTACTTTAGAGAGGAATGGCAGAATAGATATAGGACGATATTCAGAGAAGGACTTAGGATTAGCTTTTTTGGGAATAGGAGTGACCTGGGCTTCTTTCCATACCATAGGGAAGGATCCTAAGGATATGGAATTATTAAGGATTTCAGTAATAAAAGGAAGAATAAGGTCTAGGATAGGCAATATCATTTTTCGACTAATACAATCACCACCTACTGCGTTTGACGTAATGGACATAATATTCTTCTTAACATCACAATCGGAGAATCGACAAAAATTAAAGGGAGGATAATCCGGAGCTGGTAGTGTAGAAAGAAAATGTAATGTTTCAGCTTTTTAACACCATCGAAAGTAGATGTTGTGGAAAAATGGTTGTTAAGCGAAGTGATGTCTAGATCTTTTGGTATAGAATCGTGACGAGATTTTCCAACTCCTAAGGATCTAAGAAACTTCCAGACTTTAGCTGGATCGCCATTTTCAACGGATTCGTGGATGTGGTTTCGCTGCGCATCCCTACACACCTTATTGCAGTGATTCCGAATCGACACATACTTTTCCTTGTTTACGTCTAATGGTCGTGATTTAAATTTTTACTTGGCTCGTGCTTTTTTCATCAATAGATCCCTAATTTCGTCTGTGACCCATGGTGCCGGAAAATGCTTCGTTTTAACTGATTTAACGGGAGCGTGAATATCGTACAGTGCCGTAAGTTTTGTATTAAAAGTGTTGACTTGTTCATCGATAGTAGCCGCTGTGGTACATGTCATCCAGTCAATATTAGAAGAATCATGTCTCAGCTTATCCAGATCTATACTACAAAAACTGCGCTGCAGAAGAATTTTAGACTTATTTTTAGGGGGCCTGGCTTTATAGGACAAAAATATTAGATCGTGATGAGAAAAAGCATCTGCAGCAGTTTGGCCATGCAGAGAGATGGCGTGCAATTTGGTAAGTTATGAGTGGCATTAAGGGGTAATATATGAAAATTACTGCCATGGAATATCGAAGTTAGGGATTTAGAACGCGAATCACCTTTTAAGAGGCAGGTATTGAAGTCACCCATAATAATTGAGTGATCGTAAGAGGGGGTGAGATCTTCTAAGATCTTCTCAAAAGAAGGAAAAAAATAATAATTGAAGTAACGGACTATAGTAGACACCCAATAAAACCTTATTGTGTCCTAAGACTAATTCTAAGAAAAGGTGTTCACCGGCATTTGATGGCGGGGGTTGGGTTCAGGTGCTTATAACTGAATATGGAATATGGGCCCGGAGAAAGATAGCAACTCCGCCACCACGGCCGTTTACACGATCGTTTCTTATTAACTGAAAACCTGGTAAAGAGTATGAAGCTGAGGGAAGAAATGGTTTGAGCCAAGATTCAGAAACAAGAATTGCGTGAATACTGTTACTATTGAATGAAGACAACATATCGGGAAAGTTTACTGGTATGCTTTGAGCGTTAATATGAATAATATTAAAATTTGTATGAAGTGGAGAGAAATGGGCATGTATCGTTTCAGCTAGTGAGGGAACACTGTAAAAGCTGCCACTACTGTCTGAGTCATCGTCAGAGGAAGAGAAGGATTGGTAAACATTACTCATATCATCATCACTCGGGTTTTGTTGCATAATTATTATAGACTATAAAAATTAAGTGTGTATTTAAATATATAATGAATAAATACGAAATATATACATATATTTATAATAGTGCTGTGTAGTGTCGGCTTAGAATAGCACTACCCCATTTCTTCCGGTGGGTGTACGTAAGAGGCGACTAACGGTATTGGGGCTTTTAAGGAATTTTTGGGCGATGCGGTTGGAGACCCATCACCAACAACCTTTATTTTTACCATCTTTTCCCCACTCCAACCGTGATAGCCCAGTGGGTAGAACACTCGGTTATCGTGCAAACGACTAGTGTTCAAATCCTGGGTCGGGCCTACACCAATTTGTCTTTTCTAAAGACATATGTGTGGTTAATTTATCATGGTTGTTAACGGTGAGGGAAAACATCGTGAGGAAACCCACATGGCTGAGTTGTACTTAGTCATGTGACAGTGTATTCGTACAAAACGGCGATAGGCCTGCCCCCTACCACGTGAGTACACTGTCCATGCAAAACGTGGGTACTCTGAACACCAGGTGACAAAGTCACGTGATGTTCAGAAGTATTAGTACCTCTGCCAACCCCTTCGGGGATATTCGGCGTGAACGTTTATGTTATGTTATGTTATGTTTTCCCCACTCAACTTTCCAAAAGTGGCTGAGGAACGATATCGTGGTTTTTGTTATTCGATACTTAAAAAGGTTAAAAACGACTATGAGAAATCCGAGTTAAACAACGCCAAGACTAATAACAAGCGACTGTGGAAAAGTCTTGTGGAAAAGTGTGTGGATTGGCAAAGTCGAAAACCACAGCGAGAGAATTGCTCTTTAGTTGTAAAGGTAAACGAATTCTTCGTTGGCGTAGGGCGCGAGATTGCAGAAGGTGTAACTCCATCTCGAATCCAATATCCAATTCAACGATGTAAGCAGCCTTCTGAATCACTCGTCATGCTTGATACCGACTACCATGAGGTTGAACAGGTCATTGACTCCCTGAAGACGGACTGTGCTGTGGGTTTGGATAATATATCATTGGCAATCATTAAACAATATAAAAATATTATGATTCCTTCCCTTACCCACATATTCAACCTCTGTCTGCGAAATGGTGTGTTTCCAGTTTGCCTGAAAAAGGCTGTGGTCCACCCCATCTTTAAGTCGGGTGACCGATGTAATGTCAACAATTACCGCCCAATCTCTGTCCTGCCTGCGCTATCAAAAATATTTGGTATGCTAATATACTGCATTTCTACTTGGGGGGGGCGCAGCTAAAACTTTTATTCTGCCACTCGAACGTGCACAAAGAGCAGTTATCAAAGTTATGCTTCACAAACCACGGCTATCCCCAACAAAACAGCTTTACACGGAATGCAAGTTACTAACTGTGCGCCAGCTTTTTATTCTGCATACACTACTGCGACAGCATTCTCTTACAATACTCACGAGCTCGTTTTCATATCGGTCTACCAGAAACCCACTTATTGCTCCGCCAGCCAGGCGTCTTAGGCCCATTTTTGTATGACAAATTTAATCAAATAATCCCCATATTACACCTCTGCAACTACAGTCTTAAGAAAGAAGTTACTGATTGGCTAAATACGCTCGACTATGACTCAACAGAACTTTTCCTAAAATATATAACGTAGTGTTTTGATTCTTCTTATGTATTGCACAACCACACTCATTCACCAACATCCACACACGTACATACTCACACACACACGTAAACACAAAAACACACACACACACACACACACACACACATTCAAACACACAACACACGTATGCGTCAAAGGAGAGATTTTATTTTATTTCATATATTTTTATTGTATAATTTTGCATTTTCTATTTTTTCAATTAGTTTTATATTCATTTTTATTTCTTGTGTAACAACTTGAGTTTAACTAGTTCCAGTAAATGTAATAAATTTCCCTTTGGAAATTGGCGTCCATAGCACAGGTTCGACCTATTATGGCGTCAATGAACCTACTTAAGTATGCCTTTCCTGGAACTTTGCTTTTGTTGTCTGAACACAAAACCACAAAACTGACGCGCAAACACACACACACTTACACACACACATACACCTACTCATTCATTATATTAACCTTATCTTAAATAATAAAAAATGCATATATTATTGTACCTAAAATATATAATATAATATCATATTATGAATAAATCACTATTAATTAATAAATTATTTTTAATTGATTGAATTAATTATATTGTCATTGTATCCGAGATCTTTTTTGTATAATTTATTAGGCTGCCTGCGATACAGGTCTAACCTAGTGCGGGGGCCACAGATATAATAATAACTGTAATGTACTGTTTTTGGAAATATATGAATTTGAATTTGTTGTAAATTTAGCTATAAAATATTGGAGTCCGAAATGATACAGCACTTATAATTTGAAATTATTTATTTAATTTCAACTTTACTGGCACTTAACACTTTCTCTCTTCACTTATTAATTCTAGCACTTGAACCTTAGACGTCTACTTCGCACGGCTGCGACGAACAGACTGGCCGGCCTGTCAGGTGTCGAAAAACAAGAGCGCCCTACCCCTCCCTGTAACTGTATTCATGACCACTCCGTTGACGTACTGAACTCATGTCAATGCTATACTATACTCATGACTTCCTGACAGTTGGAACCAGACTCATGACCGGTCAATATACTTGAACATTGACCGGTCAATACACCTGTACATTGACCGGATAACGTACTCATGACTAAAATGACGTAATAAAATATTAATGACGCTAACAGCTCGGCCATCCTGTTCTTAAGCGAGACCCTTCGCTTCTGAACTTATGGTATTAGTAGGTAATTATACAAAAAGTAATATTACGTAATAATAAGTAATATTAAGTATTAGAAATTAAAAATAATTAATGTTGTTAGATGATAACAATAAAATCAATTAACATTGTAACATATTTCAATAAAAAATAATCAATAAAAATAATTTTACATTTGCAATTTAATTCAAATACAAATATAAATACGAATAAAAATAATTTATTGCTGAATTATAAACCAATTAAATTACAGATTAATCATATTAAATTATAAATCAATTTTATTTAATTAGAAATTAATCGTATCAAATTATAAATTAATTATATTGAATCATTAACAAACCTGATTAATTTTTATTACAAATCAATTATGAAAAATCTTTAACTTTAATAAAAATTAATACAACTGAAATAAAAACTGCTACTTATTTGTTACACTCAAAATACGAGTAACCAAATTTTAAACAACTTTTTACACAACAATTTTTCACACAATTTCACACAGCCATGTGGGTTTCCTCACGATGTTTTCCCTCACTGTCCAATTGAAATCATAACTTACTATTGCTAGTTTATATATGTATACAGTCCACTTGTTTTAACGGTACGAAGGTTTAAATAAATATTTAGTATTAATAAAATCTTTACAAGGATTACACGTCTTTCAGTGAAATAACCTAACAATTAATATTCGTCCTTAATATCTGAACATTATGGTCCATAATCGAACCGGATATCTGTTACCGATCGACCGAGCGCGAGCTAACGATGAACAATAGAGCTGTCAATCAAACTGATAAGGATTGAATAGAGACTTGAGTTTTGTTGCAATTTTAGTGAGTTTTGGTTATACGAACATATAGTTATGATTATGGGATTATAAATTATTGAATACGCATAACTAAGTGACAATTGAAATAACAGTGATTCAGTGTGATTTTTACGAATTTTGTGTTGTGTTGTGTTGAAGAAGTTACCTGTTAAAGAGAACTATGGAAGATCTTTTAGTATATCAGCAAGAGCTTTTGCAAAACTTAAAACGGGCTGAAATTAACTACAGAAAGTCGCCAAAAGAGAGGATTAAAAAGAGTTACATAGAAACGAGATTAGAACAATTGGAACAACTTTGGCGAGACTTTAAAGATGGCCACAAAAACGTTATAGTTCAAATTACCAAAGACGAAGAGCGAGAAGATTCATACTTTGAAGATAATGTTTTTGATACGTTCGAAGAATTATACATAACGTATAAATCTACTTTGAAAGAACATTTACAGCAGTTTCTAGAAACTCAATGCCAGGAATCTTCATATGTACAAGCCTCCACACCGATTTTACCACGGCAGATTAATACTAAAATTAAACTACCTACAATTCAGATTCCTACATTTAGTGGTAAATATGAAGACTGTCTGTCTATCTCCAGGCTGTATCTCATAAACCGTCATATCTAGAAAGCTGAAATTTCCAGAAATGATGTATGTGCCGCTATAACAACAAAAGCTAAAAAACTTAATAAATATATATTTAGGGGGGTCCCCATTCAAATAAACGTGTAACAAGTAGACGCTTCAAATTTTCACAGAATATTTACTTGTATCTGCCAAAATAAATAATTGAATAACAGTAATGTAAATATTAAAGAGGGGCTCTCATACAACAAATGTAATTTTTAAGCAATTTTTACTCGACTGGTGGTGATTTTCTATGATAGATGATAGTGCGGAACCCATTGTGCGCAAGCCGACTCGCAGTTGGCTGGTTTTTTACTAGATATATTGACATCTGATTGGTTTAAGTACTTAATATTTTTTTAATTATGTCTTGCTATCTAGTTATTGCATTTATGTCTTGTTTCAGATTATCTATATGTATTTTAAGTTTTTGCATGCTTACCTACACTTATTTAAAAAAATGGCTAATTTGGTGGACTACGGCCTAATCACTAAATTCAGGGAGACATGTATATGCAGTGATGGTACATGTTTATGAGAGTATAATTACAACGAATTTACAGTTCGGCCGTTCAGAGAATGCGTTCCTGACACGTCGCGATTGAACTGACGACGTAACTTTGTAATGGCGTTGCTGTTTTTGCTGGTTGTTTACCGTTTTAACAATTGATAAGCATTAAAACAACATTATTATATCAATAATCAATGAATGTTATAATTTTGTGCCAAACTGAGTGTCAACTAACTTGGTAAACAATATTTTTTTAAATCTATACTGCACTATTACAAGGTTATCAAGGTTATGTCTCAGCGCTTTATGTTGACTTTATTATAGTATAAGCTCCCGCTGCTAAATCTCTACGTTCATTACGTATTGAGTCAAACACACATTTTAACATAAGTTTATGAATAGGAGAATACACTGACAAGACGCAGCCAGGCAAAAGTGGCCGCAAGTAACTTTAATTTAATTAATGTTTATTATTTTTCGAAGACAAATTTCGTTCACTTGTTTTCGAAATATAATAAAATCCCCATCATAGCAAAGTATACAAAGAATATAAAAATCCATAGGTGCCGTTGCAAATTCGGCCGCAACTACCTCGCAGCCAGGTGTAAGTGGGTTATATTTTGGTGTGTTTTATACGTTCATAAGTTACACGCATATTTCTTATATGAAATTAAAGCTGTTTTTTTTCCTAATATGATAATATATAGCTGCCTGTGAAAAAGTGGACGCAAATTAGGGTTGCCATCTGTTAAAAACGCGATATATCCAAATATATTTCACAAACTATGCTATTGTTTCTGTTTATATTTTATGACTTATATAATAACTTTATTCATGTTTTTTAAATATTTACTTACTTACTTATACTCACGCCCATTATTTCCATTGGGGTAGGCAGAGACTATCGATCACCACTTAGTACCATACATATACTCACGCCGTTAATTCCCATTGGGGTAGGCAGAGACTATCGATCGCCACTTCGTACGATCCTGGCAAACCTCTCTTGCTTCGTCTACATCCATCAATCTTTTCATACATGTTCTTTTATTCTTCATACTTCGGACGCCTGCCTTATTGAGCACACTTTCAATTTGGTCCAAGTGTCTTTCGAGGCCGTCCTCTACTAAGATTACCTTCCACATTAGCTCTATAGATACCTTTTACCAATTTCCTATCATCCATCCTCTCTATGTGCCCATACCACCTCAACATTCCTTTTTCTATCTTACTTACAATATCATCTTTTACACCACACCTTTCACGAATCACGTCATTCCTCACACGATCACATAACCTTACATTACAAACTTTTCTGAGGGACCTCATCTCTACTGCATTCACTCTGCTTTCATGCTTCTTCTGCCACACCCAACATTCACTGCCAAACATAAGCGTAGGAACAAGAACAGCATCATGCTCAGCCATTCGGGCCCTTTCGGACACCGATTGACTAGACATTAGACTATCCAGTGCTGTATTAATCGCCTTACCCTTTTTCACTCTCCTCTCAATATCTTCAACACACTTTCCATCTCTAGTAAACATACTTCCCAGATATACAAACTCACTTACTTGTTCCACTCTCTTACCATTAATCTCAATCAAGCATTCGGTCATATTCTCCTCTCTTTCAAAAACCATGGTTTTAGTTTTGTCTACATTCACTTTCATTCCCTTTCTTTCAAATGACGCACATGCAATATTCATCATCTCTTGCAACTCTTCCGCCGACTATGCAAGTAACGCTTGATCGTCAGCATACAAGAGGCATTTAACAATGAATCCACCCATTCTTAGTCCATAATCACTTTCACGCAATTCTGTCAAACAGTCATCCATGAACAAATTGAAGAGCCACAGAGAAGCAACACAACCCTGTCGGACACCCCTAGAGATGCCAAACCAGTCAGTGTTTTCACCGTTTACTCTTACACATGCACTAGAATCCTCATAGAGTGAAACCAATGCACGTATAAGTTGACTCCCCAAACCGAACTTGGATAACACCTCCCACAAACACTTTCTCACCACCCTATCATACGCCTTCTCTAAATCAACGAAGGAGCAATACACCTAATAATACCACTTAGTACCATCTTGACAAACTTCTCTTGCTTCCCTTACATTAATTATTCTTCTCATACATGCTCTTTTATTCTTCTCACTACGGACCCCCGCCTTTATAAGAACGTTTTCTATCTGATCTAGATACGTTTTACGTAATTAATATTATGGAAAATCACTTAAAATAAAAAAACATTTATTTTAAAATAAAAAAAGGTAATTGATCAAGTGAACAGGAAAAATGTGTATGTTTGAAAACAACATTTTGTTTATTAACTTATTTTTCACGAAAGAAAATATATACGCATACCACATTGGAAAAAATATTAATTTTATTACAGTTCGTTCATACAATTTTTAATTACTCACTAAATATTAGTTAAAAAAACCAGCATATTTAAAAAAGTCGAGCCAGTCGTTGTCATAAAAGGCTCGAATGGCTGTGCATAATGCTGTTCCCACGTTGATGTATGGTAGTGAATGTTGGGCATGGCAGAAGAAGTATGAAAGCAGAGTTAATGCAGTGGAAATGAGATCCCTCAGAAGTATACTTAAAGAAAGAAAAAGAAAAGATTTTTTTTTTATTTAGCACACACATACAGTATTCAATGACATAATTTAAAGAAATGGTTTCGCTAAATTGGGCCCACAATCAGTAATTTCTGATTTGTGTATGGGTATACACAAAATCAGAACTGGTTTTCATTATGAGCCCTACATGGTGTTGACAGTACGTCAGCAGCTATTTATATAAATTAGAAAATTAAAAACAAGTAAGAACAACCAAACAAACATATTTTCACTTATTACTAAGTCAATAATTATCAAAATTCTGAATAAAAAATAAAAAAAAACCCTACTAAGATTTAGGTCAGATAAATCCATCAACCATAATATATACCTACCTTACTGAAACGCTATAATACTGTTGCAAATTAAATTATATATATTAAGTATATAAATAAAAATATGTATCATAATATTTATATGTATTATAAGTTTTAATTTATTGTATCATAGTATTTATATGTTTGTTAATAGTTTATTATTTTATAACTAGATTTAAGTATGACTGGATTGTTGTATTGTTTGTGCAGATTAACTCATAGTTATCAGTTTCACCATGTTGTTGTACATCTATCTCACATGACTCTAATTTATTGACCTCTCCATTCAAAGGTTGTCTGGAAGAGATCGCTTTTAGTGATAAGACCGCCAATTGTACTTTTGTTAATTAATTCTGTGTATTTGTAATTGTTTTTCCATATTTGATGTACAATAAAGAGTTTTCTATTCTATTCTATTCTATATTTTATATACATATACATAATAATACATAATTTCGAAATGCTAACACTATATTTAAATTTAAGTATGAGAAAATAGTCAATAAATAATGTAATAATTATATAAATTGTACATACATACTATATATAAATAACACTATTATATGCAATACTCGACTAAAAGTTTTGGCCGCCGCCGTTTAATTGTATGTTTAATAAATATTTCTTTAATTTAAGTTTAAAGCTGTTAACGCTCATTATACTTCTTAGTGGTGGAGGGATGTTGTTCCAGCATTTTGTGGCGGCGTACTTAAAACTTCCACGAAATGCAGAACTGCGGTGTCGGGGAACTTCCAGGACATTAGACGCAGCTCGCGTGTGGTATTTATTACTTTCACCAAGCCATTTTAGTTTGTGGTGTAGGTAACTTGGTTCCCCACCCTTCACCAGTCCAAACAGCAGCGTAGCCAAGTGCAGCTTTCGACGTGAGTCCATTTTTAATAGTCTGCTCTTGTTCAAGAATGGCGTGACGTGTGATCTAGGGGGAATATTAAAACAGAAACGCGCACACGCATTTTGCACTCTCTGCAACTGTTTTGAAGAGGAGGAAAGGAGTCTAGGACCAGTAACGGCATCACCATAATTTAATTTTGACAATATTAGTGACTCACACAAACTAATCCGGAGTTCCTCGCTAAGAAATTCACGTATTTTGTATAAAATTTTCAATCTGTAAAAACAATAAGTAACTAGTTGTAAGACATGTTTTTCAAACCTAAGGTTGCAATCCATTAAAATACCCAGATTACGAGCCTCATAAACACGTTCTACCAAGCTATTATTGATTTTAACTTGCGGATCATAAGATGAAATTATACGGATCTGCTCTTTACTTCCCAAGACTAAGAATTTAGATTTTTTGGGATTAAGTACGAGCGTATTGTCTTCACACCAGTTAACAATTCTAGCTAAGTCAGTGTTAATAGAATGGATAGCGTTTTCTGTATCTTCTGCCTTAAAAGATAAATATAATTGAACATCGTCAGCATAGATATGATAGCTACAATTTTTTATACAATTAACCAAGTCTGCACAGTACATAATAAAAAGTATTGGCCCTAAAATAGAACCTTGCGGGACACCTCGGGTAATAGGACATGCATCAGACGAAGAAATGGATCCATCACTTTTATTTAATTCGACTAATTGCATTCTATTAGTTAAGTAACTTCTGAATAGTTCTATTGTGTTCTGGGAAAATCCATAGTATAACATTTTGGATAGTGCAAGGTCTATATTCATGCAATCAAAGGCTCTAGTAAAGTCTAGTAGCGTGAGAATAGTTCCTTTACCCCTGTCCTGTTCTGTCAAGATATTGTCAACTACATCTAGTAAGGTATCTTGCTGTGTAGTGTCGGCATAGAATAGCACTACCCCATCTCTTCCCGTGGGTGTCGTAGAAGTCGACTAAGGGAAAAGGGCTTTTTCATCTTAGCCCCCACACCAATCCAAGGTCTGCCGTGCCGAGGGATGCGTGGCCAGGGGTGAGCCTGGTCGTTAGCGTGCCGCCGTCCCGGAGCCTGGTGAACTCCGGGTACTAAATAACCTTACCTAGTCAAGCGGGGCTCTGGCTAGGCGGACAGTATATTTCCCTTGCTTTCCGTGGGAACCAAATGTGTTTACAAACAAAAAAACGCGGTGGCGGCGATGTGGCTCGCCACTCATCACGCCGTGGTTCCTCACGGGGCGAAAAGTGGGCTAAAGAGACCCGCTTTAGTACGATGAATGTGTGTGGAGGGATGCATGAAAAATTAGATGAAGTATGTTTGATTATGGAAGAAAGAAAACTAGATTTTCTTTGTGTAAATGAAACGAAGCGCAAGGGAAAAGAGGTTTCACAACTTGGCCCATTTACAGCTATCTGGTCAGGAGTTGCCGAGAGTGACAGAGCTTGCCAAGGCGTGGGACTTCTGATATCTGAAAGGATGGCTAAGTGCATGAAAGATTATGCGTGTGTGAGTCCAAGGCTCCTATGGATAAAGGTGAAGTTAGGGCTTGTCCGGATGCGCATAATTTGCGTGTATGCTCCGGACATGTCTAGATCACTATCCGAGAGGGAGGAGTTTTGGAATCTGTTAGACGATGTTGCGAATGGGTGTGATGAAAATGAGAAAATTGTTATGTTAGGAGATTTTAATGGTTGGGTTGGTGTGTCACGCAACGGTTGTGAAAGAGTTTTAGGAAAGTTTGGTGATAAAAGAGTGAACGAGAATGGTGAGAAAGTGATTGATGTATGTTTGGAGAGGAATCTTTGTGTTACGAACACGTTGTTTGAACACAAAGATATCCATATGTATACTAGACAGAGGGGAAGCGAGAGAAGTATGATAGATTTTGTGGTAGTGGATGAAAGGCTAAGAGCAAAGGTTGTTGACACCAGAGTCCATAGGGGCATTAACGTTGGCACGGATCACTTTCTCGTTATATCACGATTTAGGGGTCTGTGCACGCGTTGGCGTCACAGGCCTAAAGTGTCAACAACGGATTTTGCGAGAATAAAAGTGGAGAAATTGGAAGAGGATGAAAATATTAGAGATGAATATATGAAGAAATTGGACGACAGGCTAAGTTGCGTGGAGATGAAGGATGAATTGGAAATAGAAGAAGTATGGGATGTGCTCAAATCGTCAATGGTTGAATGTGCGACGGAAGTATGTGGATTGAGTAAAAGAACAAATAGACCACCAACAAGTTGGTGGGATAAAGATGTGAAAGAGGCAGTTGGAGATAAGAAGAAAGCTTGGTTAGATTTACTAGCGATTAAAGCTAGTAAACGAATGGATGCGAGAGTAACAGATGATGTAGTGAAGAATAGTGAAGATGAATATAAGAGAGTTAAGAATGAGGTTAAGAAGAAAATAGAAAAGAAAAAGCGTGATCTGATAGAATGGTGTGAGAGGAAACTTTCCGATAATTTCCGGAATAACCAAAAGTTGTTCTGGAAATATATCCGGAAAGAAAAAGGAGTTTCCCAAAACACGAGAGTGAATGTTGTGAGAGATGAACAGGGTGAATTGGCGACGGATGAAAGTAGCATAAGACGAGTATGGAAGAACTATTTTGAGGGACTCTTTGAAAAAGAGGATACATCCATTTCTTCGCCAATCGGCAGTAATGTTGATTGGAACGACGTTATGGGTGACTTTAGTGACAGTGAGATCAGTATGGAAGAAATAATGAAAGCAATGAAAAGTATGAAACTAGGGAAAGCGGCAGGGTATGACAGGATAAACACTGAAATGCTGAGGGCTGGTAAAGGGGTGGTGGCTTCCTGGTTGTACTTCCTTTTCCAAAAATGCTGGTCGAGTGGCAAAGTGCCACAAGACTGGTGCAAAGCGGTAATTGTGCCTTTATATAAAGGAAAGGGGTCACACCAGGAGGCTAGAAACTACCGTGGAATTAGCCTACTCAGCATTGTCGGTAAATTGTATGCAAAGGTTTTGATTGAAAGAGTGATGAATGAAACGGAAGATAAAATTTGGGATGTGCAAGCAGGATTTAGAAAGGGAATGGGATGTATGGACCAAATCTTCTCTTTAAGGAGCATCACCGAAAAGTTCTTAGCTAAGAACCGAAAGGTGTATTGCTCCTTCATTGATTTAGAGAAGGCGTATGATAGGGTGGTAAGAAAGTGTTTATGGGAGGTGTTATCCAAGTTCGGTTTGGGGAGTCGACTTATACGTGCACTGGTATCACTCTATGAGGATTCCAGTGCATGTGTGAGAGTAAACGGGGAAAATACTGACTGGTTCGGGATCTCTCGGGGTGTCCGACAGGGTTGTGTAGCTTCCCCGTGGCTCTTCAATTTGTTCATGGATGACTGTTTAACAGAGTTGCGTGAAAGTGATTATGGATTGAGAATGGGTGGATTCATCATTAAATGCCTCTTATATGCCGACGATCAAGTGCTACTTGCATCATCGGTGGAAGAGCTGCAAGAGATGATGAATATTGCATGTGCGTCTTTTGAGAAAAAGGGAATGAGGGTGAATGTGGATAAAACAAAAACTATGGTTTTTGAGAGAGAGGTGAATATGACCGAATGCGTGATTGAGATTAATGGTAAGAAAGTGGAACAAGTGAAAGAGTTTGTATATTTGGGGAGTTTGTTTACTAGGGATGGAAAGTGTGATGAAGATATCGAGAGAAGAGTGAAAAAGGGTAATGCGGTAAATGGAGCACTGGATAGTCTAATGTCTAGTCAGTCGGTGTCTGCAAAGGCCCGAATGGCTGTGCATGATGCTGTCCTCGTTCCTACGCTTATGTATGGCAGTGAATGTTGGGTGTGGCAGAAGAAGCATGAAAGTAGAGTGAATGCAGTAGAAATGAGATCCCTCAGAAAAGTGTGTAATGTAAGGTTATGTGATCGTGTGAGGAATGATGTGATTCGTGAAAGGTGTGGTGTAAAAGATGATATTGTAAGAAAGATAGAAAAAGGAATGTTGAGATGGTTTGGGCACATAGAGAGGATGGATGACAGTAAATTGGTGAAAGAGATATATAGAGCCAATGTGGAAGGTAATGTTAGTAGAGGACGACCTCGGAGGACACATTTGGATCAAATAGAACATGTGCTCAAAAAGGCAGGTGTCCGCAGTATGAAGAATAAAAGAGCATGTATGAAAAGATTGATGGATGTAAACGAAGCCAGAGAGGTTTGCCAGGATCGTACAAAGTGGCGATCGATAGTCTCTGCCTACCCCAATGGGAACTAACGGCGTGAGAATATGTATGTATGTATGTATGTATCTAGTAAGGCTGTTGTGGTGCTTCTGTTTTTCCTGAAACCAGATTGCAAGACGGGTAGAATGTTATTCCTCTCAAGATATTCCGTTAGTTGTAATGTTATCACTTTCTCTAGTATCTTGGACAAGCATGTTAAAAGACTTATCGGTCGAAGTTCAGAAACTAGTGTGGGGTTTAAACTTCTGATTACATATTTGAAATGTACGGTTGTATGATAGAGTGAAAAAGGAATGTTAAGGTGGTTTGGGCACTTAGAGAGGACGGATGAAAATAAAGTAGCGAAAGAGATATATAGAGCCAATGTGGATGGGATTGTTAGTAGAGGACGGCCTCGTAAAACGTTTCTAGGTCAGATAGAAAACGTTCTTATGAAGGCGGGGGTCCTAAGTGAGACGAATAAAAGAGCATGTATGAGAAGAATAATTAATGTAAGGGAAGCAAGAGAAGTTTGTCAAGATGGTACTAAGTGGTGATCGTTAGTCTCTGCCTACCCCAATGGGAATTAACGGCGTGAGTATATGTATGGTACTAAGTGGTGATCGATAGTCTCTGCCTACCGCAATGGGAATAATGGGCGTGAGTATAAGTAAGTAAGTATTTAAAAAATATAATAATAGTTATTATATAAGTCATAAAATATAAACAGAAACAATAGCATAGTTTGTGAAATATATTTGGATTTATTATGTATTATCATATTAAGAAAAAAAAATAGCTTTAATTTCATATAAGAAATATGCGTGTATCTTATGAACGTATAAAACACACCAAAATATAACCCACTTACACCTGGCTGCGAGGTAGTTGCGGCCGAATTTGCAACGGCACCTATGGATTTTTATATTCTTTATATACATTGCTATGATGGGGATGTTATTATATTTCGAAAACAAGTGAACGAAATTTGTCTTTGAAAAATAATAAACATCAATTAAATTAAAATTACTTGCGGCCACTTTTGCCTGGCTGCGTCTTGTCAGTACATACATACATACATATACTCACGCCGTTAATTCCCATTGGGGTAGGCAGAGACTATCGATCGCCACTTCGTACGATCCTGGCAAACCTTTCTTGCTTCGTCTACATCCATCAATCTTTTCATACATGCTCTTTTATTCTTCATACTTCGGACGCCTGCCTTATTGAGCACACTTTCAATTTGGTCCAAGTATGTCTTCCGAGGCCGTCCTCTACTAAGATTACCTTCCACATTAGCTCTATAGATACCTTTTACCAATTTCCTATCATCCATCCTCTCTATGTGCCCAAACCACCTCAACATTCCTTTTTCTATCTTACTTACAATATCATCTTTCATCTTTATCATCTTGTCAGTGTATTCTCATATTCATAAACTTTTGTTAAAATGTGTGTTTGACTCAATACGTTATGAACGTAGAGATTTAGCAGCGGGATCTTATACTATTATGACTAACTGACAGGAATTCTCTGAACGGCCGAAGTATAAAAAAAATGTGTTGTTATTTGTGTCATAAGACTTTATGATGTTGATATCTTATGATGATTATGATGTTGATGTTGATGTATTATGTTGATGTCTCAGCTAGGCAGATTTATTGTTACACTGTTTTCATTATAAAACGAAATTTTCAGGAAAAAAAGAAAAGCGAAATTTCAGCGACCAGGCCAGGAGTGTTCAGGACATTAATGTAAGTTAATTAATTATTTATTTATTTTATTTATTTTTATTAGGAACATCAACAGCGACATAAGCAAAAATACACAGTTAATAATAGAAATCAAGTAAGGCCAATAACAGATGTTCACAGATGTACAGAAAACATATCTAACAATAATCTTGTTTTTACGTTACATTTGATTTTCAACACATTTTTTTTTTATAGCAAGTAACTCTAACAAATACATACAATTTTAAGAGGAAATAAAATAGATATTAATAACAATATTTAAAGCAATAAATGTTTTGATCCACGATATCTCAAGGGTGTGTGTATGTGCATGTGTGTGTATATGAGTGCGTGCGTGCGTGCGTGCGTGCGTGTGTGTGTGTGTGTGTGTGTGTGTGTGTGTGTGTGTGTGTGTGTGTGTGTGTGTGTGTGTGTGTAAAACAAATAAAATCTGTGACATATATGTGGGATGTGAGAATGGAACGTTATGACTTGAGTAGAAAGGAACGTAAAGTGAGTGAGTGAAAGAACCGGAAGAGCGAGACGGAAGAAAAGAAAGGAAGGGAGACGAAAAAAATATGGAAGACTGATTAGGCGCGTTGCAATTTATTAATAGATAATAAAGTGTTTTAAATAAAGCTACGATGCTTAAATTATCAAAAAAGTGTTGTTCTTGACCCACAATCCCACAAATTTTGGGGGCTCGTCCGGGATTTGGTCAAAACAGAAAAACGACAGACGACGCAACGACGGAGCACGTGCCCTAACCAAAAAGACGAAAGGACGAAGACGAAAATTTATTATTTTTACGACGATAAAAACCAAAATGACCACGGATCCGACGGCTACGTACCTCGATGGGATGTTGAGTCTGAATAAATTCGACGGTGAAGACGGCACATACTCGTCAACAAAATGGGCGGAAGACATCGAGGACAACTGTGAAATATTTAGTTGGACGCCGCAACAAAAACTCATTATAGCAAGAAGATCACTATCAGGTACCGCAGCACTATGGCTTAAGACCGAAAAAGTATTCAAGACGTATGAGGAGCTGAAGGCGGCCCTCCTAAAAGAATTCCCCGATAGCATTAACTCAAAGGAAATGCACGAATTAATGTCATCTCGTAAGAAGCAGCCCAGTGAGACCTATCACCAGTACATGCTCATCATGAAAGAAATGGTATCGTAGTATGTAGTATATGTAGTAGTATCGATTCAATACATAATCGAAGGCATCAAGGACGCGGAGGTAAATAAAACAATCTTGTACGGTTCTACGACGTATCCAGTCCTAAAAGAAAAGCTTAAACTGTACGAGCAGATGAAAGAAAAGGCGGCAACAGCAGCAGCATCTACAAGAGAGACAACGACGAGCGAACGGACAAGGAGGCAGCCTGCAGCAGTCCAGCCGTCCCAGAGAAGTCCGGCTATACGATGTTTCAACTGTGGAGAAATGAACCATGCATCGAGAGAGTGTCCATACAAGAATCGTGGCATGAAGTGCTTTAAGTGCAATGAGTTCGGCCATATTTCGTCGGCGTGCGGTCATTCAACAACATGGCATCAACCTCAACCGAACTTCCGGCGGCGTGAACCATTTCAAACACAAGTTGGTCAAGTTGGCAGCACTGGAGGTGAGAGACCCGAGCGACATCTGGCGGCGTCCCAAGACATACGGAAACGCGCCATGTTTATGAAGGAAGCGGACATGACAGTGACAGATGAAGACCAAAGACCACAATTTCAATACGTAAACAAACAAACATGGAATTCGAACAACAACAAACCGACAAAAAAGTTGAAAATAAACGATGAATGGTTCGAAGTATTAATCGACACGGGTGCAGAAGTAAATCTCATGACGGAAGACGCATATAAGAAGATAGGAAGCCCTGAATTAACCTGTGAAAAGTTATTGTTGTGTGGACTTGGACTTGTAAACATTCGAAGTCGAGGAAAAGTTTTAATCAATGTTTTTATGGACGGACAGTATTATAATGTTACTTTTAATATTATGCCGAATGAAAGTATGCCATATGATTTGATTGTCGGACAAGAGTTTTTGAAAGATGTGACTTTGGTGATGAATGAGGGAAGTGTGTTTTTCTGTTCGAAAGGAGAAGAATGGTTGAGTAAAATAATGTGTGTTTCTCCTGTTATAGATACAGTTGGCTGCCATGAGTATGAACAAGAGTTGTTGGACTTAGTAGACAAGTATAACCCTAAACAAATTAAGGATGTGCCACTGCAACTTAAAATTATTTTGAAGGATGACATTCCAGTGTCACAACGACCAAGGAGATTGTCATTGGCTGAGCAGAAACAAGTAGAACAACAGGTATCTGAATGGTTACAAGATGGTATCATTCAGGTAAGTTATTCAGAATATTCCAGTCCGATAGTGTTAGTAAAGAGGAAAGACGGACGTTTAAGACTATGTATTGACTACAGGCTGATTAACAGGAAGATTGTCAGAGATGAGTATCCTCTACCAATCATAGAAGACTTGATAGACAAGCTGCAGCCGGCAAGAGTATACAGTGTGATTGACTTAAAGGATGGATTTTTTCATTTAAAGGTCGAGCCTTCATCGGTAAAGTACACTGCCTTTGTGACTCATCAAGGACAGTATGAATTTTTGCGTGCTCCCTTTGGATTGTCAATATGCCCAAAGTATTTCATGCGATTTGTGTCAATCATCTTCATGAAACTGATAGCCGAGAATAAACTTGTGATATTCATCGACGATTTGTTGATTCCAGCTTTTGATGAGAAAGAGGGTATCGAAAGACTTAAAGAAGTACTAGCTGTAGCTGAGGAGTATGGACTGCAAATTAACTGGAAGAAAGCGAAGCTGTTATGCCGTGAAGTGGAATATCTCGGTCATGTGATTGGAAATGGAGAAGTGCGACCTTCACCTGACAAGACTGATGCTGTTATGAAGTATCCAGAACCTCGAACCATAAAGCAGTTGCATAGCTTTGTGGGACTGACGTCGTATTTCCGCAAGTACATAGAAAACTATGCTCAGATGGCCATGCCGCTAACAAATATGTTAAAGAAGGACAAAGAATTTGAATTTGGTGAAGAGCAGAGAGTGGCATTCAACATGCTGAAGGGAAAACTAAGTAGCCAGCCAGTTCTAAAGATATTTAACCCAACATAACCAATAGAACTGCACACAGACGCTTCATGTATTGCATACTCGGCAATTCTCCTGCAAAAATATGATGATGGACTTCACCCAGTTCACTATATGAGCAAAAAAACAAATGACGCAGAGAAAAAATACTCAAGCTATGAGTTGGAGGCTCTAGCTATAGTAGAAGGAGTAAAGAAGTTCCGGCACTACTTGTATGGATCACACTTTAAGATTGTTAAGGATTGTCAGGCGTTTGAACTAACCTTAAAGAAGAAGGATTTGACAACCAGAGTGGCAAGATGGGTATTGCTCTTGGATGAATATGATTATGAGATTGAGCACCGACCAGGCAGCAAGATGAGGCACACAGATGCATTAAGCCGTATAGCATGTGTGACAAATGTCAGCGAACAGATAAGACAAGCACAGCAACAAGACGATGGACTGAATGCAATCATTAACATCCTAAAAGAAAAACCATACGAGGACTACATGTTGGATAATGGTTTGTTATACAAAGGAGGTGAGAAATGTTTAGTAATACCCAGAAGTATGGAGCATGACATCATTAAGAAAATACACGAGCGAGGACATTTTGGGAAGAGGAAAATGCTAGAGCTGCTAAATAAAGACTATTACATGAAGAATGTCAACAAGAAGATAGAGGATTTTATTGTGGGTTGTATTCCTTGCCTTTTAGCAACAAAGAAGGAAGGTAAACAGGAAGGATTTCTGAATAGCATTGAAAAAGGCGGTCTTCCATTACACACCCTGCACTGTGACCATATTGGACCATTCCTGGAGACTAAGAAGAAGTATAACTACATACTAACTGTCATAGACGGGTTCACAAAGTTTGTATGGCTATTTCCAACCAAAGGAACAACGAGTGCTGAGACGATTGATAAGCTACTCATTCTGCAGCAGACATTTGGAAATCCACGTCGTTATATTACAGACAGAGGATCCTGCTTCACCAGTCATGACTTCAAAGAATACTGTGAAAAAGAAGAGATACAGCATGTATTGATAACCACTGGAGTTCCAAGGGCGAATGGGCAAGTTGAGAGAGTTCACCGAACTCTGACCGTTGTTCTTGCAAAGATGTCTATCGCAGAGCCAGGACTATGGTATAAACATGTAAGCCGTGTACAGATGGCTCTGAACAGCACGTTTCAAAGAAGCATCAATACCAGCCCATTTGAATTGTTTGTTGGCACAAAGATGAGATGCAAAGAAGATATAGAAATCTACGGTATAATATTGCAAGAAGAAAGAGAAAGTTTTAACCAAGAAAGAGAAGACCTCCGGCAGCAAGCGAAACAGCAAATATTAAAGATTCAATAAGAAAACCAACAACAGTATAACAAGAAAAGGAAAGAGAGTATTAAATATAAAGAAGGTGACATAGTGGCTATAAAGAGGACACAATTTGGTACCAGTATGAAGCTCAAGCCGAAGTATCTAGGACCATATCGAGTAACAAAGGCGAAACGAAACGACCGTTACAATGTGGAAAAGATAGATTTATCCAAAGAGGGTCCAATAAATACTAGTAGTAGTAGTGACTACATGAAGCCATGGCCTACTAATGACTCGGAGGAAAGTCTAGGTGAGTAAGGTTGTATTAGAGAGATGAATGAAAGATATATTAAAGATTTAAGTTTGCAAGTATGGTATAAGTTGAGTTGATGTGTGATAGGATAGTATTATTAGAAGGATGTGTAACTTTAAAGTTTACAAGTTCAAGGTATCTTTGTAACTGTTATATTCAAGTGTAACTTATATTATACAAAGTTAATTTTGTTTTTAGTTTATTAAAAGTAAGAGAAGGAAGGGAGACGAAAAAAAGATGGAAGACTGATTAGGCGCGTTGCAATTTATTAATAGATAATAAAGTGTTTTAAATAAAGCTACGGTGCTTAAATTATCAAAAAAGTGTTGTTCTTGACCCACAATCCCACATATATAAAGGCATTAAAGAATGTATGTGTTATTAATTATACTCATATAATATGTATTTTAAGAATTAACAAGTACGTCCGTTACAGCTTTCCTGAATGCGCATCTACTTAGATTAAATAGATCTAAATCATGGAAGTTTCTGTTGAACTTATATTTAAATAGTCTGCCTTCCATTCGTATTCTATGCTCATGTACTCTGTGGTGTTCTTCTTTTTTTATTAATATATATTCTCTATCATTCCGTGGTACAACGAGTGTTCTCATTTCTAATCCCTGATTTATTGATTAAGTCATCAGGTTATGGGCCCAGTTAAGCCCAAGTTGTAAAGAAAGTGTCAGCAGAGTTAATTATACGCATAAAACGGGATTACAAACAGTTTCGAGCGAATTGGCAGTGTACCGGTATAACCTAAAAGCCGCGTGTCTCAGTTTTATCAAATCATCATGGCGAGTAGCAATCCTCTGGCATTTATAGAAAAATTGACAGGCCGAGAAAATTACAGTACCTGGCTGTTTGCTGTTAAAACATACCTTCAACATGAAGAGCTTTGGGAATGTATTGAAAATCCCAACGACGAACCAATTGACAAGAAAAAAGACACAAAAGCAAAAACGAAAATCATTTTACTTGTCGATAGTACCAACTTCGTACATATCCAAGAGGCAGAAACAGCCAAAGAAGTGTGGGAGAACCTGTCCCGCGCTTTCGACGACTCGGGGCTTACACGCAGAGTTGGACTACTACGTGATCTCTGTACAACTACACTCTCTTGTTGCCAAAATATAGATGAATACGTGAGCAAAATAATGTCTACAGCGCACAAACTCCGAAATATAGGATTCAAAGTTGATGATGAGTGGCTTGGAACACTTTTACTCTCCGGGTTACCTGAACATTATAAACCAATGATCCTTGCTATAGAAAGCTCAGGGATGAAAATAAGTGCAGACTCAGTTAAAACTAAATTGCTCCAAGAAGTTAAATCTGAAAACAGTAACTCTGCTTTTACATCTGCTCATGGTTATCAAACTAAGAATGTGAAAAAGAAGTTAAACAAAGGTCGTAGATGTTTTCAGTGTAATAAATATGGACACAAAAGTCCAGAATGCAGGTCTAAACCGAAAGAAAAGGTTGCTAAATCAAATAGCTCATATGCTGCCGCGTTTGTCACTCCATTTGACAACAACAGCTCTGCATGGTTCATTGATTCTTGCGCAACCATGCACATGACGAGACACCGAAACCTTCTCCAAAATCAACAGTCACCACCTATTGAGCAAATAAAAGTTGCTAATAACAAAACACTCTCAGTAAGTTGCTCTGGTGATGTAACCTTGAATACATTGAATCGAGAAAATCATACAAATACAATTCTATTTAAAAATGTCTTGTATGTACCAGAACTTGCAGTGAATTTAATATCTGTACATCAAATTACAGAAAATGGTGGTCAAGTTAAATTTGATTCTAAAGGGTGTGTTATACTGAATCAACTAAATGTTATTGTAGCAACAGCAACAAAAATTAACAACATGTACCGGCTTAATATTAATACTGATTATGCATGCATGTCTGATGTTAAACAAGATGATGTATATTTATGGCATCAAAGAATGGGTCATTTGCACTTTGACACTTTAAAGAAATTAAAAGAATGTTCAGAAGGAATAACATTATCTGATAAAGAAGTGAATGTAACTTGTATTACATGTAAAGAGGGCAAACAAACAAGATTGCCTTTCAAGAGTCAAGGATCACATTCTTCAAAGCTATTGGAACTGGTGCATTCTGACTTGTGTGGCCCCATGGAAACACAGTCATTAGGAGGGGCTAAATACTTCTTAACATTTTTGGATGATTATTCCAAAAAAGTGTATGTGTACATTTTGAATAATAAAACAGAGGTATTGTCAAAATTCAAAGAGTTCAAAACAGAAGCTCAAAATCAAACTGATTGTAAACTCAAATGTATTCGGACTGACAATGGCCTAGAATATGTCAACAAACCATTCACTGACTTCCTATTAAGTGCTGGAATAAGACATCAAACATCAACACCTTATACTCCAGAACAAAATGGAGCTGCAGAGAGGCTTAATAGAACACTAGTTGAGAAAGCAAGGTGTATGATACTGAATACTGGCTTGGCAAAGTTTTTCTGGGCTGAGGCTATAAAAACTGCTGCATATATCATTAACAGATCTCCAACTAGAACCTTGTCATTTAAAACCCCAGAAGAGGTTTGGTCTGGTCATAAACCAAATTTAAGTCATATGAAAGTGTTTGGGTGTGAAGCTATGGTCCACCTGCCAAAAGTAAAACGCAAAAAGTGGGATCCAAAAGCACAAAAGATGATTTTTATTGGTTATTGCGAAAACACAAAAGGATACAGGTTCATAATACCAAATACTAAAAATGTTATTAAGAGCAGGGATGCTGTATTTCTAGAATCCACTGTGAAGAGAAACTATGCATCTTTGGAATTGTCTGAAACAGAAAATAAAACACTTGATATGCATTCCAAAAGAAATGAAGAAAGTTTAATTTCAAATGAGTCTAATGAAGAAAGCAGAAAAGAATCATATAGCTCAGATAGCTCATACAATACTGTTAAAAATAACTCAGATTCAGATGAATACTTACCCGATGGTGAGGTTGATATTCCGTTCCGAAGCACCATAACATTGAGACCTAGGAATAAAAATAAAGAACAAACTTACCTTTGCTATGATGAATGCTTAGCACTTGAACAAGTCCCTGAAACATACAGAGAAGCTATTTCTGGTGAAAATGCTGAAAAATGGAAAGAGTCTATCGAAGAGGAACTCGAAGCCCATAGAAGAAATGGTACATGGACATTGGTAAACAAACCAGAAAAAACAAACATCATTGGCTCTAAATGGGTTTTCAGAGTCAAAGATCAACCAACAGGTCCCCGCTTCAAGTCCAGATTATGTGCTAAAGGTTATGCACAAGCCAAAGGTATAGACTACAAAGAAACATTTTCGCCCACTGTCAGGTATGATTCAATTCGTTTATTGTTATCTCTAGCCGCTCAAAATGGTTATGATATTCTACAACTTGATATTAAGACTGCTTTTCTGTATGGGGAACTGCAAGAAAACATATATATGTATCCCCCTAAAGGTCTAATATATGAACCAAATAAAGTATGTAAATTAATAAAGTCACTGTATGGTCTCAAACAAGCACCAAGGTGCTGGAATACTAAATTTAATTCTGTACTTCAGAAATTTGGTTTCATAAATAGTAAAGCAGATCAATGTGTCTATGTGGCAAATGTAAAAGGAATAAAGTGTTATTTCTGTATGTATGTGGATGATGGGCTCCTATTTTCAAAATCAAAGTCTGTGTTGCAATCTGTAACAAATGATTTGAAAACAATATTTGATATGACAATATGCCCACCTGGAAATTTTGTTGGAATGGACATTCAAGTTTCTGACAAATACATCTTTATACATCAATCTAAATATATTAAACAGCTATTAAATAAATTTAATATGGAAAATGCCAACCCCAATAGTGTTCCAGTTGATCCTCATTCAAAGCTAGAGAAAAGTGAGCACCAGCCTGACATGAATCTTCCTTACCGAGAAGCAGTTGGTTCTCTGATGCATGTTGCTATAGTAAGTCGACCAGACATAATGTTTGCTGTAAGCTTGGTAAGTAGATTTTTGAACTGCTATAATGAATCTCACTGGAAAGCTGTTAAGAAAATTCTAAAGTATCTGAAAGACACTGTTAATTTGGGTCTATGCTACCTATCAGCATCAAAATCTTCAGAGCTAGTTGGATACAGTGATGCTGATTATGCCAATGACATAACAACTAGAAGGTCAACAACTGGGTACATATTTATTAAAAATGGAGCTGCTGTGACATGGTCTAGTCAGAGGCAACACACTGTTGCTCTGTCTACTACAGAGGCCGAGTTTATGGCAGCCCGTGCTGCCACCAAAGAAGCTATTTGGATCAAACAATTGTTATTTGACCTGGGTGAATTAAATCAACAAACCATAGTAGTAAATATTGACAATCAAAGTGCGATAAGTGTGATTAAAAACATAAACTTTCATAAGAGGTGTAAACATATAGACACTAAATATCATTTCATTAAAGAAAAGTATTATGCCAAAGTTATTGATTTAAATTATGTTTCATCAAATAATCAGCTTGCTGACTTTCTAACAAAGGCTTTACCGAGAGTTAAATTTCACTATCTAAGAAATGAAATAGGAATGTTGTCAATTGATATGTTATGTAACATTTAATTTAATTTGTGTGTCTTATGTTGTTACTTTGTAATTAACTTAGAACATGGAAGGCTACAATTTGGCAGGAGTGTTGAACTTATATTTAAATAGTCTGCCTTCCATACGTATTCTATGCTCATGTACTCTGTGGTGTTCTTCTTTTTTTATTAATATATATTCTCTATCATTCCGTGGTACAACGAGTGTTCTCATTTCTAATCCCTGATTTATTGATTAAGTCATCAGTTTTTATTATATTCGGATAAAATACGACTAAAAGGAGCGTTCTGTGAGTAGTTAGTTCTGGAAATTGGTACGGAGAACAAACTATTCATGGTATGCCGAGTCCTATTTGATGGCGTGTTAAGTCCAACCTGTGCAAGTAAGTTTGGGTTATCCAAACGACCATGTATTATATCATGTAGAACGGTTAGGTCAGTTAAAATACGGCGATCCTCTAATCTTAACATTTTATGAAATTTACAACTCACTAAAACTAAAACTACATTTCGTAACACTTGTGGAAGTTCTTAGTTTTAAAATTTAAGTGTCGTACAAAAATATGTTGTATTCTTTCAATCATATGCTTGTACTTAACTCATATGCGTACCTTTGCTTATAGATCAAGAAACCGTTTTTTTTTATTTTGGACACGATTATTCAGTATGGTTTAACCCCCTCCCGTACCTCCGTGCCCGAGTGACGCCTACAACTCTACAACGCGTAGTTAGGCGCCGAGCGGATATTTTTCAAATTTTTTAACTCGTGATATCTTCTGAATGGAATATCAGAATCTAATAAATTCAAAAAGTTTTATATTTTTTTTGTTATATAAAATTAAAGAAAGTTTTTTGGTATATATTTAATTCTTGGGTTACATTGTCGGAGTTTTGGTTGGGACCCTCTTTTTTTAAAACTAAATATGGCCTCCTCAAACCATAACGGACCCACCTGGTTGCTAACAGTTTGACAAGTTGTTACCGTTCTCTTCATAGCTCATACACATTCTTACGGCCATTTGCTGCTCGTAAGGATTAGCACATGTCTTTGAACGACACTGGCCCATTGATCGAATTCAAATGTTAACCTTACGTTACGTTTGAAATCCAGATTGAAAACGTTCTTACAAAGGCGAAAGTCAGAGATGGACAGAATAAAAGAGCATAGATAACAATTGATGTGAGAGAAGCAAGAGAGATTTCTTAGGATCATGCAAAGCGGCAATCGATACTTAGTCTATACCAATGGGAATAAAGGGCGTAAGTATAAGTAAGTCATATGTTAACGCACAAACCGTAGCCATGCATCTCGTAGGTGTCTCTCCAACTCTGGCCCTCTTGCTAGACTCTGCGCACGTTTATCGAGCTCTACCATCCTTCGTCTTTTTGTGCTCAATTAACAATAAGCCCCCGTGTTATCTGCAGCTCACGATCATCAGAACCAATTCCTCAAGATAATTGATGGTGATGCACGTCACGAGCGGAGGTAGACGTTACTCTACCACTTCATACATGCTCTTTTATTCTTCATACTTCGGACGCCAGCCTTTTTGTACACACACTCTATTAGGTCGAGGTGTGTCCTCCGTGGTTGTCCTCTACTCACATTACCTTCCACATTGGCTCTATAGATCTCTTTTACTAAATTACTATCATCCATCCTCTCTATGTGCCCAAACCATCTCAACATTCCTTTTTCCGCCGCACCTTTCACGAATCACGTCATTTCTCACACGATCAGATAGCCTTAAATTACAAACTTTTCTGAGGGACCTCATCTCTACATGGCCGTACATAAGTGTAGGATACAGAACAGCATCATGCACTGCCATTCGGGCTTTTTCGGACACCGACTGACTAGACATGAGACTATTCAAAGCTCCATTAATCGCATTACCCTTCTTCACTCTTCTCTCGATATCTTCATCACATTTTCCATCCCTAGTAAACAAAATTCCCAGATATACAAACTCTTTCACTTGTTTCAATCATGCATTCGGTCATATGCTCCTCTCTCTCATATAATAGTAGTATTTTTTTATTCTAATAGGTTCCAAAACGACTCAATCCGTGCAACGTCCACTAAGCATATAGAGATATAATAATAGGTATAGAGTGCGTCTATGCGAGTCTCCCGTTTATGCACAGTGTCGCTGGATATGCTATGAATGGCTCATGTCCAGTATTGTCCAACGAAGGACGTTGATAAGCTGATGGTATTCTATTTATATGAATTAATGCAGGAAATGTTTTGAAAAACTAAGCAGTTATTTCAATTAAGATAATAGATTTCGTCCCCCAATACCTCCTTCAACCCTGCGAAGATAACATTTCATCAAGTAAATTATTTAATAAAACTTAGTTAACTGTCAAAAGTCACACTCGAATTTTGTTTGCTGTGTTTTTAGTATACATTTTATAGTAGGGGAGGCAAAGCGGGGATTTTTTAAGTAATAATAATAATAATTTATTTATTTCACAAAAGGTAGACCATTACACTTGTTACATTAATACATTACGATTACAATATGTACTATATGAGGAAGCTTGTTATTTACAGCTAAGTATCTACATACTAATTCAATTTTGTAAATGCAGCCATAAGCTTCCAAAATAAAATATAAAATTATATAATATAACAAGGAAAAGTGAATTTTCATGTTACTGAATGAGTGGGTGTGTGTGTGTGTGTGTGTGTGTGTGTGTGTGTGTGTGCGTGTGCGTGTGCGAATGAATGCTATTGAAATGTAAAGGAAATTTTCTAATTTATTCACAACAGGGTCTGATAAAATTTTGCTCCCTGCCCTCCAAACTAGGTACAACCTGTATTTTAGAAGGCAGTGATTAACCATGGTCCTATTTTCATTGTGTGCTCATACTGATTCAGTTTATGGTCGACTTTGTGTAATTGGTAATATATATATATATATATATATATATATATAAGTAAGTAAGTACTTTATTTATGTGATAGAGGTTATTATTAATTTTTCTGTGTCGTAATAATCTAGTTTCTGGAGCCATTTTGTGACTTTAGATTTTATTTCATGACTATTCAAAATGTTAATATTTAATTTTTTATCGATATTATTATAAAGGATAGAGCTTAGTGTATAGAATTGGTATTCCGCGAACGCAGTTTTGTGCGGTAGCACTTGAAACGCAAATCTACGAGCACGCAAACGCGATGTACACTGTGGGATGGACTGATTTGATATATTCCTATGTTTTCGCAGTATGGACCGGAGCACATAGAGCTGGCGAACTGTAAGAACTTGGCAATCACGGTAAAGTTGCGCCGTTGGATACTGGAACGGTTTTTTTGTCATAACTTTAAGCACAGCTCTCTGCGCCCGCTCCAATCCCAAGAAGTTCGTTTTGTAAGCCCCAACCCACACAGTGATGCAATATGTAATGACGGATTGGGACAGTGTCAAATAAAGCATTTTAAGTATATCAGCGGGGCAAGCACGAGCAAAAATGGCCATGTCGATATACACACTATCTTATCGAAGTTTTCTATCGATCTCTTTCCCAAACTGCGAGCACGAGGCGTACTGTACATAGTACTCGATACAACCATCGAGCCCGTTAAGTGTTATCGAGCTGTGAAAGTTGTGGTATTGAACCATTTGACCGACATTCACAGTTCAATCAATTAAGGCTAGTTACAGACTCTAAACACCTTCAAAGTCACTTCCAAGTAAACGTTTTGTTGTCCTATTATTATCACCCTAGTAAATTAAAAATACATTGACCGCAGTGAACAGTCGTGCACACATTCAACTCTTGAATTAGTAGGATAACATTACACATAACTGACAGATGATTCAACCATACATATTTTTACAATATAAACAATAATGGCTGTTCATCGCAACGAAATTGAGAATTGTATCACGGATTATGAACGATTAAGACGAATCTGCAACGAAAAACTGTAAGTATTTAACTCATAGAAACCACTATGATACATCGTTATGCTGCAAAATGCCGATACTGAAGAAGAGTTGTTAATTTGTGAATTAAAGACTATCAGTTATTTTCCGTCATGAATTCAAGCAGCACTGTGTCCAAGAAATGTGACGATATAGTCTAAATTAATACAAGATCATATTAAGTCAACCTCAAAGTTATAAAAGAAAACCTGCATATAACGTATATGTGCGTTTTCTTGTGCATAAACTACCTTTTTAAGAAACTACAAACTAGTCCACTTAGTCAAGCATTTTCATAAAATAACAGCCGGTTTGTAAAGTACAGTGGAATTATCATTTATTTGGAAGGTAAATAAAACAGGTTACAGTGTAATGATAGTTCGGTATAGTTAGTTACTAAACAAAAGCTAAGATCTAGGCAGCAACCCAAAGTATGTTTACAATTTAAATTAATGACAATGCAACAGTTTAAAGTTTGGAATAAGCCAACTAACAAGAAACAAATGAAACTTTTATGCTATGTTATGGTATTGCTATGTAGGCCTACATTATGTTATTTATTGTAGGCCTAGAATCAGCATTTTCAATATTTTTTTGAACTTCTTAACTACTAAAACTACCAAGGTTGTATTTATTTACATGTACCAGAGTAGGAAGAATTCTGCAACAACTCATATAGTAATGAGATTTGAGATGATGATAATTATTGGCATATAACATATTTATTTGTATATAGGGTTTACTTAGAATTAACATTACCGCATGTTGTTGTATGAGGCAACTAAAATTTTGGACCCTCTTAATGTTTTTTGGGCAATGGCAGAGTCCATTATGATTTTACCACCAAATTGTTTCATTTAAATGTATCTATGTAACTGAAAACATATTTTTAATTTGTTTTATTATTGAGTTGCTAATGTTTATTGTGTATAGTGTCGGTTGTTGTTAGAGGCAAAGTCTCTGAAGGATTTCTATTTTGGAGGCTCTATGGGTAGGGTAATTTATTTATTATATTTACATTTTTATTTATTTTCCAAAAAGGGTAGGTTTTGGAAAATATATAAAAATGGCTATAAAGCAGTGTAAGAGGAACACCATGATCTATCGCCAACAATTATCTGTGATATTTTCTTTAATTTCAGGATAATGCAGTAGTTAAGATCAAAAAAATATTGTGGTATGAACAAAATAAAAGGTAAACTTTAAAATTAATCTTAATTAATTAAAATGTGAATTGTTTCTTTCCTTCTAGCTTTAGCATGTCTTGCTTTTCTTTATTTGGCAAATCAAAATCCTCTTATGTTATTTTTTTTACTACTTAAATTAATTATTACATACATAGATTTTACAATACAGTAACATTGAATTCTTTACACGGAAGGTGCAAAACATAATGTATCAACAGTAATAAGAGCATGTATGAAAAGATTGATGGATGTAAACGAAGCTAGAGAGGTTTGTCAGGATCATACAAAGTGGCGATCGATAGTCTCTGCCTACCCCAATGGGAACTAATGGCGTGAGTATATGTATGTAATCAGGCAACTAAGTCCTCTGTCATATGTCAATGACATTCTGTGTGTTGAATAATGCCACAGAGTATGACTTTTCTCTGTGGGTAGCTCATATTGCCCCACTATATATAATAAGTGATGCTTGTAGACAGTCAAAAAAAATAAAATTTATGGTATTTTTATTTATTTCAGCACATCAAAATGAAATTGATAAAATGGACAATGGTCAAACATTCAAATACTCAAGACACAGAAAATGTGAAGTTTTATTTTAATCATTTTACTTGAAAAAGACTAGTATATTTTTTTTTGCTTTCATTGTTTTATTTTCATCACCTTACATATAAGAAATAAATTATATTGCAGCAGTAGTAATGAATGTACTAAAATATGCAACTAGCATATGGGCAACCGTTAGGTTTATTCCCTTTATCCTCCCTAAGGCGGATATTTGGAAAAGCACATCCTATACACCCTGATCAGGGTGGATAGCCTTAATTCTCATGAAGTGCTTCTTCCGATTTTCTACCCTGCCTACGTACAGTAATTTACAGAAAAAAGACCCTAAGTTGAGATTTGTCACTTTTTTGTTAGGAGTTCCTTTCTTGTTATGGTTTCATTTGTCACAATGGTCATTTTAAATGGTTTTCATCCTAATACTACTTACTTACTAACCCTACAGGTGTTTACCTGCAATTTTAAGATTATATTATCTAAAGTATATGAATGTTCACGAAGTTCCTAGGAAGTGAGATCCCTTAGAAGTATATTAATGTAAGGTTGTGTGATAGAGTGAGAAATAGTGTGATTTGTGAACGAGTAGGTGTGAAAGATAGAAAAAGGAATGTTAAGGTGGTTTGGGCACATAAAGGATTGTTGAAAATAAAGTAGCGAGAGATATATAGAGCCAATGTGGATGGGATTGTAATTGTTAGTAGAGGACGGCCTCGTAAAACGCTTCAAGACCAAATAGAAAAAGTTCTAATAAAGTGGGGGGTCCGAAGTGAGAAGAATAAAAGAGCATGTATGAGAAGAATAATGAATGTATGGGAAGCAAGAGAGGTTTGTCAAGATCGTACTAAGTGCAACTCAACCATATCGGTTTAGACACGACTCAGGGTTTGAACCCTCATTGTCTGCACGATAAGTAGTGTTTTGCCCACTGAACTATCACGGTTTATATAAAAAAAAAACTTAAAATAGTACATTACATGTACATACAACCATAACTCATGGCTGTAAATCCTGAAAAAGGTTTGCCAGGGATTTGAATTTATTAAGTAGCGACTTCTGGGAGTAGAGTGGAGAAAAAATATGAATTGGCTTATTTAACAATTATTTCCTCACCTAACTAAGAGAAATGTCTGAAGATTTTATTTCTAAGCGGGGTTAGGGATCTGTAGCTGTGATTATATTATGCATTCTAACTCATCATTCTAAGGGTTTTTTTTAAACATAATGGACACTGCCATGTCAATATATTTAATAAAATATCATGTATGTAAGAAAATGTATGAAAATCCAGGCTGCTGTTGTCAAAAACAATGACAGACATATTTAAGACTAAGAGACAACAACAATATTTCAGTACATAAATACTGATAGTCACAAGTAAATATATCTTTCATGGAGTTATGTGAACTAAAATACATGGAGACATTAATTTTTTTTCAGAAACCAAATACAAACCAGTAGTTAAAAGAAATCATACTTTGAAAGCCTTTTATTATACTGACTAATGATTCCATTAATGATAAAATGGCTTGATGTCATCAGGGCTCAGTGCAGTATGTTTCTGGGCTAACACCAAAATACTCAATACTCAATCATTTATTGCATTCAACAATGTATTGTGTATGTCAGTTCTTATTTATAGATAAATTCATAGTTCTACATTAAAGACCCGGTGGGGCACAGCAATTTCTTAAATCTAAGTTATTTTATAATAAAACTAAATTGGAAAATAGGAGAGGAGGAGGAGGAAATTATATAGAAGAAATTATAACTTTCATGGATATGGACTTTAAAAATGTGTGTGTTTGATGAGTTCTTATAGGTTCTCCTCACAACCATACACCTACCGTATGCAAAGTAGATGTGTGTTTTATCTTAAAAGTTACCATTTATCATTCAAAAAACATAGATTAATCTTTTTATTTTAAAGAAAATGAATATTTTATTTCATAATTTTTATTATATTTAAAAATGAGGTGATTTACAATAAAAGTAATAAATTATTCCCTTATTTAATCCCAAAAACTGATTCTTGATTGATGTATGAATGACAATAAATCCAAATAAGGGAAACCAGAGCTTCACATCTTGAATCTTCTGCTACTTCTGAAATTAAAGTGGAGAAAATTTGATAAGTTATTGATGGTTGTTGTTGCTTTTCTTATCTTAAAATTTTTCACTTACTCAAATTTACGAAGCGGCTGATGAATTTCATATTCTAAAGCTCTGGCTACCCAGAGATTAGATTAGGGATTGACAAATGTGATTCAATTATCCATTCTATTTCATCATATTGTCACAATACTGATATTGGATATAGTTGAAAATGGGTGATACTTACAAGGTGTGCTTACAATTAAAGTATTTACTTTCCAAATTATGTATACTTACCAATTGAACATAGTACAAATATGATTTTAGTCCATTGGGAGGCATCATGTATACATCTTAAATATTAGGCAATTTATGTTTTGTCTTCAATTGATATACAATTTATTCCCATCTTAAATCCCATAACTAAATCTTGATATGTGATAAACTGAAATACAACATAACATATTTTTAATGAAAAATGTTGATAGACTATAAAGTAAAAATTCAGAATTGCTGCTAAGCTATGGACTTTGGAAACTAAATACTGTGTATTTTAGGAAGGTAAAATAAAATTGTTAGCAATAAGCAAATGAGGCACAATGAATAGTTGTAGTTATTACAGTGCATATTATACCCATTAGATATATTTAGTAGAATGAGGCACAACGTGAGTAAGGGTATGGGGCTTTTTAAGTGGCGGTTGGCTAGAGATGGGCGGTGTAGTCAACTTGTGTGTTGTTGGTAACTGTTAGCCACAATAAACCACTAAGCACAAAAATCAAATTTTACCATGTGGCTAATGATTTTTGTATTTGTAGAGTTGAAAAAAACATTTATAATACAGAAACAAGTTAATCTATTATATATAATGTATTTAATTGATTCTTTCATGTATTTCAAACAATGAGTTAACTTAAAACTTACCATAAATGGGCTATGTGGCTGGAGGCCCATTGGGAATGATAGTTTTCTTTTATATTTTTTCCATTTAATTTCCAAAAGTGTTTGAGGAATTGTTAATTCTGAAGCTCTGGCTATGTCCAACTAGGATTCATTTAACCATGACAGTATTGTATTGTAGAACTAATAAATGAATGAAGAAAGATGAGCTTCAATTTTTCCTAAATGTTACATATTATGGGGTTATCATGGAGATGAACAGTGATATTGCAGTATTTCCATAATTAAAGATAAATGGTAAGATCCTTGCATTTGTTATAATATTATTATGTTCAATAAGTTAGATAAGAAGAAAATTTCTTAGCTTAGAGTATTTTGTAATTGGGCTTTACATTTTGTTAACACTGTTTCATGATAATAAAGGGTGGCTGGGACTATAAAGATAATAATTAATCATTTTACATTTATTGAATTGAGTAAATATACAATACACAAATATACTATCGCCATTTTTTTTCCATTGGAGAAGCCAGAGACTATCACTAGCCACTTTATTTTGTTTTATACTTTGTAAATACACTTACCTCTTATTTCACTTTAACCATAGTTCTCGTGTTATGCCACAGTTTTTCTTAAAAGCTATCCAAACGGATAATATCATCATTAGAAATATTGTTATTGGATTCTATTTGGTCTTCTTCTTAATCTTTATACTGGCAGTGGCAGACCCAAAGGATTAATTAAATAGGAATTGGGTCGTAACGTAAGGTCGCTATGTCATATGTTCATTCATGTATAGTTGTAAATTATCACCATTTTTACCACCACCACCACCACAATTATTGAAGAGGAAACACATTTTTCTCATGTTCGACGGCACAACTCAGTGTTATATTTAGTATTTTATTCACACAATTTTTTCACTACACTACAAATAAAGTAAAACTAGTGCACCTTTTGAGCAAAATCAAAGAAAGTACTATCAACAATCATCTATCGACACCCCCAAAGCACCACGATAAAACTTTATAAGTTTTCGTCATCCAAATGTCAGAAATCGAAAACTTTGGTGCATTACAAAGTGCCTCGTGCTCGCAAATATCGATATTATTCAATAAATCGATGAAAACATTCGGTCTATGACGTCACTTACGTCGAGGCATTCGATAACATTGCGCCTCGTGCTCGCAGTCAATGTTTTGAGATATGGTATACAAGGACAAGTGATAAAATCTCCGTATCACGCCCTTTATCGATCTTATAAAAAGCTCGTGCTTGCCCCGCAGGCAGGTGATGTTGATTCTCTCAATATTTTAAATATGTATATTATGTTTCGTACTCTGGCGGTCAGTATTTCTAGTTGTTTATCCCATTTCAGTTTACTGTCTATTATTACTCCCAAATATTTCACGCTCTTAACTTTTGTGAGAAAAAGGCAGTCGCAAGATGTTGTAGAACTTTTACAGGTATGAGCTTGGATAGAAAAGGAAGCGGATGGATCAGTGTTGCTGCGTATTGAAAAGGGAATGTAATTGGATTTACTCAAGTTTAATGTAAGCAGATTTACGGTTAGCCAATTCATCACCTTTCGTAAAGCATTTTCTGCATTAATTTTCACTGAATCCCAATCCGCTCCTTCTACAAGAATAGCAGTGTCGTCGGCGTATGTGTAGATATTGCTATGGGGTAAGGATAGGTGACATAAATCATTTATGTAAATTTTAAAAAGAGTAGGGCCAAGTATGCTGCCTTGAGGAACGCCGTACGTCATCACCATCTCATCACTAATATAGTTCCCTATTTTAACCTGCTGGACTCTATTTGTGAGGTAGTCTTTGAAAATATCATAAATAATTCCACGGATTCCCATCGATTCCAGCTTTGATAGAAGAGTAGGGACAGAGACCGTGTCGAATGCCTTCGAAAGATCCAGGTATATTACCGATGCATTTGGTTCTGTTGTCTAGGTTTCTTGTAACACGATCTGTTAGGTCCATGACTGCGTCTTCTGTTGAAATTCCGTTTCTAAAACCGTATTGGTTGTGTGCAATAAGACCATGTTTTTCCAGAAAACAGTTCAGGTGGTTATTGAGAATCTTTTTCAGTATCTTAGATACAGCAGTTAGAACTGAAATAGGCCGATAGTTATCAACACAATCTCTGTCCCCACCTTTGTAAATGGGGTGAACAATAGCCCTTTTAAACGCATCTGGGAAAACGCCTGTGTGAATGGATCGGTTACAAATATGGGTTATTGAAGGCACAAGCACGTGGCGACATTCTTTTAAAATCCTAGTAGATATTCCATCATAACCAGTGGCACAGTTATTTTTTAGGCTAAGGATTATTGACTCTATTTCTGACTCATCTGTGTCCAGTATGGCAAGCGAGTTAGGGGGGGACTGAGATGATATAACTTCGTAAGATGGGGTTTGGCCTGGCTGAATGGATTTCAATATATTATTCGCTAGTTTACTGCCTACACTATTAAAGTATTCACATACTTTGTCAACAGATTGTTTTGGGCCAGAGCATATGTCAAACAGTTCTATGGGCGTATCACGGAGTTTATGTGTATTAACTATATCTTTGATGGTAGTCCATAGGGCCTTTGGTTTATTTTTAGTTTGCTCAATTTGATATGTTTCATAAGCTCTTTTTAGTTTGCGAAGAAGTGTATTACAAAAATTACGATATCTACTATAAATTGTTTTTATAATCAAGTTGTTAGGATTTCTTTTAAGTTTTCTATGTAAATTATCTCTGTGTTTAATACAACGTAATAAACCTGGGGTAATCCAAGGTTTGATTATCATTCGACTTCTTGGAATATGTACTGTATGAGTATTTTTTTTTATTACGTGTTTCAGTTTAGTTATAAAATATTCTGTAGCTTTATTAGCGTCGTTGATATGAAGGACATCCAAGAAATCTGCACTTTCAAGTTCGGATTTGATGGCGGCGTAATCAAATCGCAGTATAGAGTCCTTAAGTACTCTCTTTAGTTTAGTGCTGTGTAGTATAAACATTACCGGCATGTGATCTGTTATATACGATTCTATTACAGTTGTATTAGATTGAAGTCTTGATTTTAGTAGTACATGATCTAAGCAATTGTTTTCTCTCGTTGGAAACAGATGTGTTGGTAGGAAACCATGTGAGGCATTAAAAATAAGATAGTCGTTACTACGATCGTCTTTATTATCTACCTTGATATCAATGTTTATGTCACCAACCATCGCTACGCTCTTAAATGAAGATAAGGAATCATAAACATTGTCTAAACTAGTGAGAAAATGTTCCATATTTTCTTTTTTATTGTATGATGGAGAACGATAAATAGCAACTATAGTGACTTTATTATCTACTTTACAAACAAGACAGTTGCCGTCTATAAACATGGGCTCGGAGAATTTGCAATTGATGGATTTATTACAATATATCACGACACCATCGTTTTGATTACGAGTATTTTTTGTATAAAAATAGCGGTATCCGCTCAGTACAGGCAACTTGACTACTTTACTTAGCCAACATTCAGTCAAAACGATTATATCGAAATTGATTTTAATTTGTGCTAATAATGTTTCAAGTTGATTGAAATTTTTGTTTATACTGCGGATGTTTATATGGATAATTTTTACCGATTTATTGGAAGCGTCATAAAAACGTGAACATTCTTCTGGTGCGCAGGTCCGGCAGGTACTACAGCCAAGAGAGTCGAGATCATTGTTTATATTATTTATATCATTAGCCATTTTAGTTTATGAGGCGCAAGAAAAGTTATATAGCCAAATATAATAAAGCAAAATTGATTTAAGCGGAAACTCCAGAAAATAAGCCTACGTAAATTTAGCAAGTATGTGCTATAGACATGTACATACCAAAAGTCACATAAAAATTCGTTCGTTACATAAACTTGGTGGAAATAATGAGGCGTGTGTATGTGTGTATATTGTGAGAAGGTGTAGTATAAAAAGTATGAAAAGTGTAAAAAGTGAGAAATATTGACACTTACAAAAAAATAGGCAAGCAGGGCAATGGCAACATAGACAAGCAAATTCAAATTTAAATTTATCACAATAGCAATAAGCTCTAGTCACAGTTTGTTTTTAATTTCCACTAAGTGACTCGAGCATATCAGATTGTTATATACGGAGAATCCTTTACCCTTAAATGCACGTCTACCTAGTATGAACCCTTCATATAGCGGGGTATGCTGAGGGGAATCCGTCAGATTAGTAAAATAAAAACAATCCTCCGAAAAACTCGAGCGCGTCAGCTTAAGTAAAGGTAGGTCAATTACATTTAGAAGAGTGGATATCTGGATAATCTGACGATTTGGACGTGACGTTAAGAAATTAGATGGTGGAGAATCTTCAAATTCTTTGCGGGTGACGGCAATGTTACTGCGATGCTATTTTGGCGTAATATTTGTGCAGGCGTTAAGTCTGAACATTGTTGTTAAATATCCTTTAAAATGGCTAGAATAACGATATCCGTTACATTAATCCTGAGATTAATATATAATGGTTATCAGAAATATAAATCGCATTTATACTATTAATGGCTGACGCGCCCGAGTATTTCTCTTCAACATTTTTTTTTACATTTTTGTAAATGTGTACACACTCTCTCCCCCACTAAAATAAAAATTTGTAATATACTTTTTTTAATCTTTAAAAATAAACTATTAGATCCAATAGGTTTCTACGATGCTCGAGCAACGGCAAATTTAGCATCCAGGCCTCCCCTACTATTACAAAATATTACTAAGTATTTCATCATTTT
>CAUYWD010000023.1:0-149670 GCA_963576735.1 Bedellia somnulentella | reverse complement strand
GAATAGGTAGTTTGACGTCAGTCTTAGGGTGCTTATAATTATTATCAAGCAACTCCCTTGGTCCATACCACCAGAGATTAATAGACTGCAATTTATGAGGATCACAACCTCTTGAAATAAGATCAGTAGGATTATTGACCGTGCTTATATAAGACCATGATACTATGGGAACAATGGCCTTTAATAATTGTTTTATTTGAGTGATTCTTTTTTCAACATAGGGATTTGATTTTAAGTTTGAAGAGTTTATCCAAGCAAGTATGATTTGTGAATCACTATACAGATGAATAGTGAGATTAGGAAATTTAGAATATATATTTTCTGAACTTTACTTACAACTTGGGCGAGAAGCAAAGAACTGTTAAGTTCTAGTTTTGGAATAGTTATATTTCTCTTTAATGGGGCTACACGAGACTTTGAACAAAGTAAATTAACTGAAACGCTACCATTAGGTCCAATCATTCGCAAGTAGAGGCAACAACCAAATGCCTTCATTGAAGCGTCAGAGTACCCAATGAGCTCCACAGTGACTGCATTGCCAGAGTTTACACATCTAGGGACACTCTTCTCAGTCGTAACACTCTTGACAGAGTGGTCGTGGTCGTCATTTTGGTTGGGTGACCCGCCGCACAATTCGTCGCCATTCCTCTCTGAGGGCTGTTTTTTTGGTGCATTGGTACAGGGGGTCATCCAGCGCTGCTTTTATTTGGTCCGTCCATCTCATTGGTGATCGACCACGCATTCGGGTGCCCTCTACTCTGCCCTGTACCACCAGTCGCTCGATTGACATGCGCCCGCGTCGAGATATATGTCCGAAGAAGGTTAAGATACGAGCTTGGACTATAGATGATAGGCGCTGTTTGACACCTAGTTCTTGGAGGATTGAGTCATTGGTACGGAACTCTGTCCACGATATCCCAAGCATTTTCCTCCAGCACCACATCTCAAGAGCATCAATCCTTGTGCCAGGGACACTAATTGTGCCCATTAATTTTAAACTAGCAAGATATTTAAGCCAAATATCCACTGTTTCTTTGGGCAGTATGGAGTCCCAATCTGTATTCATAGACCATAAGTTTTGCATAAAAAGTTTGGCTACCACTATAATTGGACCTATCAGGCCAAGTGGGTCAAACATCTTGCCAATGAAACTCAGAACTTTCCTTTTGGTTAGTTTCTCATCATCGTCAATCACTGGGCAAGTAAACGTTAATTTATCATTAATAATATCGCATTTTAAGCCTAACGTTTTAGCTATATTATTTTTATTTATATCCAATGTATCAAAATATTGCTTGTATCTGGGAAGGTCCTTGAGTACCTGGGGGTTGTTAGAACACCATTTATGGAGTGTAAAGCTACCTTTATTTAATAAGGATATAAGCTCTGTTTTAAGTTGAACAAGTTTGGCTTCTGTATCGGTCCCACAGATAATATCATCCACATAGGTACTCAAAAGCATAGCTTGAGCAGCTAGTGGATATTCATTTTTATGTATTCGGGCTAATTCTATTAGACAACGTGTAGCAAAAAATGTGGAAGATTTCAAACCATATGTAACTGTTTGCAGTTGCAAACAGTTAATAGGCTTGTTGGGGTCGTCACGCCAGAGAATATGTTCTGGATTTATTAAGACATTACGGAACATTTTTTGGATGTCACATGTAAGTGTGAAAAGAAAGGTTCTCCATAGTATCAATATGTCAAAAAGTTCACTTCTGCAGCACGGGACCATTCAACATGACATTTTTTGGATGTCACATGTAAGTGTGAAAAGAAAGGTTCTCCATAGTATCAATATGTCAAAAAGTTCACTTCTGCAGCACGGGACCATTCAACATGACATCATTTATTGACAATCCTGACCTAGATTTCATACTTCCATCAAAGACTACGCGAATCTTTGTTGTTAAACTCTCATCATTAAAGACGGCATGATGTTATTAAAGGAAAGAAAAATTTCGACACTGGCGGGGTTCGAACCTGCGACCTTCGGGTATACGCCCCCGTTAGGTAGCTTTAATAACATCTTTTATATATGAGTAATAATCCCCACATGAGGAATTCATGTCAAAAAACATTAAATTATGTGATAGTTAGGCGTTTCCAACATTTGCATTCTATCTGAAAAGGTAGACAAGTGGCCGTCCGAATTAGTTAAAATTCGGTGGTAGGAAACGCAAACACTACTTGAACGTGTAAAAAGAAACAAAGGATAGAGAAATTTCGCGCTGGATGCCAACTGACACTGTAGCTCAGTTGGCAGAGCGACGGGGGCGTATACCCGAAGGTCGCGGGTTCGAACCCCGCCAGTGTCGAAATTTTTCTTTCCTTTAATAACATCTTTTATATATGAGTAATAATCCCCACATGAGGAATTCATGTCAAAAAACATTAAATTACGGCATGATGTGCCAAAAAATAAACAAAGCCACAATGAATATCATACATTCCAATGTCAACCTCCCTGGCATGTCCCAAAGCAAGATATTCATTAATGAAATTTTTATATTTCTCTAAAAACATTTCATCCTTTTTAAATTTTCTCTCCAGTGTTAAAAAACGTTGAAGGGCCACTGAAAAAAAATCACCAAGCTGAAGCTGATTTAATTTCGAAACAAGTGGTATGTCCACACAAAACTTATTATTTTCTAACTTTACTAAGCATTGTTCTGCTTTTTGAATTTCATTATAAGATTTAATTTGAGGTACAGCTTGGGAAATACTTTCAGAAAACCAAAATTGCTCCATTACATCTTCTAACTTCTCTCTATCACAGATAGCTAAGTTACTTACCACTTGCAGATGATTACCTTTATTAATTTGGTTAGAGACATTTCCACCAATTGTATACCCAAACATAGTTTCTTGTAACATTGGACCATTTGGGATTTTAATTTGTCTTTTAAGTAAAATATTAAAATAAATGTCAGCACCTAAAAGAATGGAAATATCTGTCCGAACATTAAAATCATTATCTGACAGTTGTATACCCTTTGGAATATTTAAATTAGAAATATTAAGCATAGTCTGGGGCAAGGGGGATGTAATGGTATCAACTACATGACATTTTGTTTCAAAAACAGCATTATTCACTGGAGAGTGCATTACAAGATGTACTTGCTTATCAATATGTTTGGATTTATTTCCAATTCCGATAATATTAGTATTTGTATATATTGGTTTTAAACACAATTTTTCCACAAGACATGTGGTTATAAAGGAAGCTTGACTGCCCGAGTCCAGCAATGCTCTCACATAATACTCAGTTCCCCTGTAATCAAATAGCTTAACCCGTATAGTAGGCAACACAACATTAACAGAGGAATCAACTGAATGCAATGTGACTGCAGGGTGAGACACAGAGCTAGCATCTTTATGCAGGAGGGTATTATGACCTGACTTACAAATTTTACATGTAAAGGTAAATCGACACTTACCAGTGTGCGATTTTAAACAAATGTTGCACAAATTGTGTGATTGTACAAAGTTTTCACGATCTACTATAGGAGACATTTTGAATTTAGGGCATACATGTATAGCATGATTTGGCCCTTTGCAATATGAGCAATTATTATTTGCATTTTTGGTAGCAACATTGGTTACCTTGGAGGTACACTTAGTGTTAACTGAGGTACCTTCACTATCTTCAAGGGCTATAGAGCGCCTTTCTAAAAATGACATAAACTCTTGCATAGATGGAAGAGTGTCAGGGTTCCTAAATAATTGATAAGCTCTATTTGTATATTGATCTAACTTCTTAGTCAGTATAGTTATTAAAAGCATATCCCAGTGTTCAATGGGCTGCTGTAAATTTTTTAACGCATGCAACTGTTGTTGTATTTGCGAAATAAATGACCGTATGGAGGTCGCTGTACCTTTCTGCATAGATGGCAGCTGTAAAATTAAATTAATATGACTACAAATTAACCTTGCTTTGTTGTCAAAGCGTTTGTTTAAAAGCTCAAGCGCTTCCTTATAGGACTCATTAACAAGAGGTAAATTAACAATAACTGACAATGCTTCATCATCTAGAAACTTTCTTAAATAAAACAACCTTTGAACATCTGATAGTGAAGAGTTTTTGTGTATGACAGCAAGAAATAAATCCATGAATGGATGATATTTAGAAAAGTCCTTTCCAGTAAAAATGGGTATATCTATGTGTGGTAATTTGGATGTTGAAATATTACTACCTTGCTTCACTTCAGTCACACTCAGATTTTTCAAAGTAGCATTAAGTTTCGAAATAACAGAAAAATATTTTTCTTCAAGAATTTCTACTTTTTCGGGATCACTATCGTCAATAGATAAAATATCTAACTGAACCTTTTCGTAGTCCTTGAATGCCATGCTTTGTTTTTCTATCCTAGCCTGTAGCATTTCAATACTTGTAGAAGCACTATCGGGATCGTTTATAAAGTTTTCAATACGAGTTACGGTGCCTTTTAGCTGCGCTCGTGTTAGACGCAGCTTCTTCAGGACATCGTCAGAAGTTTCAGTCATACCTTTCGGCATCGCTTCGTTTGTTTACACTCGAACCTCGTAAAGTCAATTTGGCAGAACGGCAGTGCAGCCAATCTCGTGGACTCGATCTGTCAGCACAGACGGGGCTGACAACTCACGGGATAGATCTGTCAATCTGACAGAAGCGTAGTGCAGCCAATCTCGTTCACTCGATCCGTGATCTGTCAGCACAGACAAGGCTGACAACACACTAAAACGAACCGAATTGAAGTTGCTTACACGTATGACGTAGCGCACTTCACTGCAATGAGTTCGAATTTCAAATTCAAACGTTCTAGGCAGGTATCTATCTACCAACAATGCACTGTATATATTTTGCTACAATGTCACTTTGTTATCGAAACCGCACTTAACACTTTCTGGAAATCACAAAGCGCACTAATTGCTCTAATGAAATAATATTCCAGTTATCGACTCGATGGTGTAGAATATAGTCACTATTTCCTGTGAAAAGACGTATGATGAGGTCTTTGCGCACGTAATTAAAGAAATTATTGCACTTCTTCACTACTTATATCGATGAACCGACGAACAAGCTCGAGCAATGGATGGCCCGCGCCTACGCCGCGTGTCGAAATTTTTCACAAAAACACTCAATTGCACAACTTTTTAAACTTCACAGGGTCTGAAGGACCACAAACAGCATGTATAAGTAAAAAGCTGTTGATTTTATGGACTGTATTTTATTTAAATAATTAATTACACTTGTACAAAGCAGCCGCCATGGCAGTTAAAAAAGGCAAGAGAGAAAAAAACAAATGTTGCCATCACATAAATTTCAGTTGCTTCCATGTCATAGACATTAATATTTTTATGCTAAATTTAACAATTTATGGTTTAAGTTTTATTAACAATATTGAATATTAAAAAGAAACAATTTATGTTTAAGTTTCATAAACAGTATGCATCCTGTAGAACTATTTAATACGGTTCTTTTGATACCATACTCAAGGTGTGTAGAAGCTTTGGGTTCGCGTCAGAAAATATTTATCATTTTTTTGTACGTGAAATTGCTCTATCGTGTGATTGAAGGGTTAAAATATCTTCATATTCAAATATGTTGAAATGCATCCTGTAAAACTATTTAATACGGTTCTTTTGATATCATACTCAAGGTGTGTAGAAGCTGTGGGCAGATTTTATCACAACTATTTATTTCACTGAAATCGGCCGCTAGGGTTACCCTTGCGATTGAGGGGTTAAAATCTCTTCATATTGAAATATTTTGGTATGCATCCTGTACAAATATTTAATACGGTTCTTTTGATACCATACTCAAGGTGTGTAGAAGCTTTGGGTTCGTGTCAGAAAATATTTATCATTTTTTTGTACGTGAAATTGCTCTGTCGTATGATTGAAGGGTTAAAATCTCTTCATATTCAAATATTTTGTTCTGCATCCAGTAGAACTATTTAATACGGTTCTTTTGATACCATACTCAAGGTGTGTAGAAGCTTTGGGCAGATTTTATCACAACTATTCATTTCACTGAAATCGGCCGCTAGGGTTACCCTTGCGACTTAAGGGTTAAAATCTCTTCATATTCAAATATTTTGGTATGCACCCTGTAGAACTATTTAATACGGTTCTTTGAATACCATACTCAAAATGCGTAGAAGCTTTGGGTTCGTGTCAGAAAATATTTATCATTTTGTTGGTACGTGAAATTGCTCTATCGTGTGATTGAAGGGTTAAAATCTCTTCATATTCAAATATTTTGGTATGCATCCTGTAGAACTATTTAATACGGTTCTTTTGATACCACACTCAAGGTGTGTAAAAGCTTTGGGCAGATTTTATCACAACTATTTATTTCACTGAAATCGGCCGCTAGGGTTACCCTTGCGATTAAGGGGTTAAAATCTCTTCATATTCAAATATTTTGGTATGCATCCTGTAGAAATATTTAATACGGTTCTTTTGATACCATACTCAAGGTGTGTAGAAGCTTTGGGTTCGCGTCAGAAAATATTTATCATTTTTTTGTACGTGAAATTGCTCTATCGTATGATTGAATCGGCCGCTAGGGTTACCCATGCGATTGAGGGGTTAATCTCTTCATATTCAAATATTTTGAAATGCATTCTGTAAAACTATTTAATACGGTTCTTTTGATATCATACTCAAGGTGTGTAGGAGCTTTGGGTTCGTGTCAGGAAATATTTATCATTTTTTTGTACGTGAATTTGCTCTATCGTATAATTGAAGGGTTAAAATCTCTTCATATTCAAATATTTTGGTATGCATCCTGTAGAATTATTTTATACGGTTCTTTTGATACCATACTCAAGGTGTGTAGAAGCTTTGGGCAGATTTTATCACAACTATTCATTTCACTGAAATCGGCCGCTAGGGTTACCCTTGCGATTGAGGGGTTAAAATTTCTTCATATTGGAATATTTTGGTATGCATCCTGTAGAAATATTTAATATGGTTCTTTTGATACCATACTCAAGGTGTGTAGAAGCTTTGGGTTCGCGTCAGAAAATATTTATCATTTTTTTGTACGTGAAATTGCTCTATCGTGTGATTGAAGGGTTAAAATCTCTTCATATTGAAATATTTTGAAATGCATTCTGTAAAACTATTTAATACGGTTCTTTTGATACCATACTCAAGGTGTGTAGAAGCTTTGGGCAGATTTTATCACAACTATTCATTTCACTGAAATTGGCCGCTAGGATTACCCTTGCGACTTAAGGGTTAAAATCTCTTCATATTCAAATATTTTGGTATGCACCCTGTAATACTATTTAATACGGTTCTTTGAATACCATACTCAAAATGCGTAGAAGCTTTGGGTTCGTGTCAGAAAATATTTATCATTTTGTTGGTACGTGAAATTGCTCTATCGTGTGATTGAAGGGTTAAAATCTCTTCATATTCAAATATTTTGGTATGCATCCTGTAAAACTATTTAATACGGTTCTTTTGATACCATACTCAAGGTGTGTAGAAGCTTTGGGCAGATTTTATCACAACTATTTATTTCACTGAAATCGGCCGCTAGGGTTACCCTTGCGATTAAGGGGTTAAAATCTCTTCATATTCAAATATTTTGGTATGCATCCTGTAGAAATATTTAATACGGTTCTTTTGATACCATACTCAAGGTGTGTAGAAGCTTTGGGTTCGCGTCAGAAAATATTTATCATTTTTTTGTACGTGAAATTGCTCTATCGTATGATTGAATCGGCCGCTTGGGTTACCCATGCGATTGAAGGGTTAATCTCTTCTTATTCAAATATTTTGAAATGCATTCTGTTAAACTATTTAATACGGTTCTTTTGATATCATACTCAAGGTGTGTAGGAGCTTTGGGTTCGTGTCAGGAAATATTTATCATTTTTTTGTACGTGAATTTGCTCTATCGTATAATTGAAGGGTTAAAACCTCTTCATATTCAAATATTTTGGTATGCATCCTGTAGAATTATTTAATACGGTTCTTTTGATACCATACTCAAGGTGTGTAGAAGCTTTGGGCAGATTTTATCACAACTATTTATTTCACTGAAATCGGCCGCTAGGGTTACCCTTGCAATTGAGGGGTTAAAATTTCTTCATATTGGAATATTTTGGTATGCATCCTGTAGAAATATTTAATATGGTTCTTTTGATACCATACTCAAGGTGTGTAGAAGCTTTGGGTTCGCGTCAGAAAATATTTATCATTTTTTTGTACGTGAGATTGCTCTATCGTGTGATTGAAGGGTTAAAATCTCTTCATATTCAAATATGTTGAAATGCATCCTGTAAAACTATTTAATACGGTTCTTTTGATACCATACTCAAGGTGTGTAGAAGCTTTGGGCAGATTTTATCACAACTATTTATTTCACTGAAGTCGGTGGCTAGGGTTACCCTTGCGATTGAGGGGCTAAAATCTCTTCATCTATACTTATAATAAATCTGTAGAGAGGTCAATTCTGTACATGAAATATATTTTCAAAATAACTATCAGGTTGTGATTAGGGATCGATACTGATGCCAAAAATGCAATCAGTTAAATTTTTGTCTGTCTGTCGGTTTGTATGTTCCTTATGGAAACAAAAACTACTCGACGGATTTTAACGAAACTTGGTACAATTATTCTTCATACTTCTGGGCCGGTTTTTGTATACTTTCCAACCGAATAGTAAAGGGGAATTTTGGCAAATTTTGGGAAAACGGGAGAAGTTACTCTATTTTTTAAGCTTCCATCGCGTGTGCAGCCTTATGGTTGTATGGTTAAACTTACATAGAAATCATGTATGACGGAAATATTTTTCATAAAATTATCTAATAAAAATCCTCAACAGTTTATGTCTATCTTTTACGGTTGACTCACAATAACACGTGTAATTCCTGATAGCTTAGCAGTTCGGAACATTCTGATTATATTTGTTTACTCTTACGTTTGTAAACCTCTCACTCATCTCTCTCATTTAACTCATTTAAAAAAGGTAACATTATTACCTATTCAATCAAAAAAGAATCATAGAGTTCGGTAGAGAAACACCGAAATTATACATAAAATAAGCCATCGCGCCCGTGACCAAAACAAAATCTTTACTTATTTACATATAACATACTAGATGGCGCCAGTAGTTGCATCCTACATCACGTAATGATTTATTTTTTAGATTGTTATAAATACTTCATAGCGTTTTATTCCAAAGTTTGCTATTAAACGGAAATACTGAACCGTTCATTAAAGCGCATTCAAAATCACCAAACTATACTGTTTAGGGAGTGCTATAAATTTAATAAATTGAAAACATTGCGCTGAATTTCACAATGCTTGAGCAGTGACTGAAGAAAGAAACCTCAGATATTAAAAAAAACAACGCTACCCGTGCGAAGCTGGGACGATCCACTAGTATTCAAATATTTTGGTATGCATCCTATAGAACTATTTAATACGGTTCTTTGAATACCATACTCAAGGTGTGAAGAAGCTTTTGGTTCGTGTCAGAAAATATTTATCATTTTGTTGGTACGTGAAATTGCTCTATCGTGTGATTGAAGGGTTAAAATCTCTTCATATTCAGATGTTTTAGTATGCACACAACTATACTCACAACTATTTATTTCACTGAAATCGGCCGCTAGGGTTACCCTTGCGATTGAGGGGTTAAAATCTCTTCATATTCAAATATTTTGATATGCATTCTGTAGAAAGTAGGTAGTTATTGGGCATTCTGGATCACTTTTGTTACATCTCGTTCACGGTTCCGCCGCCGTTCACTCGATGACAAAAAGCGATCCAACATGTCCAATAACTGATCGGTCTGTCAGAAGATAGTTACAGATGGGTCGTAGTCAACGCTGATGTGATGATATTCAACAAATATTTTTCAGAATCTCACTCATGACATGTTAGGTATCATATAAATTAATTGGGATGCAGATACTTTTTAGTTTGACACCGAATCTCAAATGCGTGATACCTATACCTAGAAATGAAATTTTTAAAACAGAAAAATACATTACATTTTGATAATTTATCTACTTTTGACTTCAAAAACAAAACATTTCGTCATGGGACTCTTTTACCAAATACAATAAGATGTGTAATTTGTGGACCGTCCAATTGCGGGAAAACTAATCTTATGATTGGACTTCTATTGCATGAAAATGGGTTACGCTATCAAAATGTATACGTGTATTCAAAGACGTTACATCAACCGAAATATATTTTTCTGGATAAGGTTTTAAGATTAGTACCTAGCATATCTTTTACAAAATTTCATGCAAACCAGCAAGACCTTAGCACAGAAGAAGCAAAACCTAATTCTATAATAATATTTGATGATGTTGCGTGTGAAAATCAAAATAACATGCGTGATTACTTTGCAATGGGCAGACATAAAAATATTTATAGTTTTTATCTGAACCAGACATATAGCAAAATACCAAAACAACTTATTAGAGACAATGCAAACCTCATCGTACTCTTCAAACAAGATAACATTAATTTGCGTCATGTATATGACGAACATGTTAATACAGACATGAGTTGGCATAAATTTATAGTAATGTGCACAAAAATATGGAGTGAACCTTACAGCTATTTAGTCATAAACAAAGATTGCGAAAAAAATAAAGGCTACTATCGCAAGCAATTTGATACATTTGTCGTTTTTACTTCCTGAATGAATTATATTATATAAGACCATAAGTCGATGATAGTTTGCATTCACATCAGTAAACTTGTTGACAATAGAAGCAAGGAAAATATGGATAAAAATTTAAAACAAATTGTAAACGCCGCTGAAGCTGTAAAGAAAAAATTTAAAAAACTGCGCAATTGTGAATCTGAAAATGAAAAATCTCTAGAAAGTATTTTTAAACCTGTTCTTAATCCTCTTAACCAAATTACTAATGAGCTTAAACATAAAAACATATCTAATGAAGTAAATAATGTTTATGAAGAAATGAAAATAGATGAACCTAATGATTGGAGTACTTTGGATGAAACCATTAAAAAAAAAAGAAGATCTGATATTTTTATGACTCCTATTGGTAGCATTAATACATCAGTGGAATCAGATAATGCAATTTCGGAAAATGAATACGAAGATGAAGATGACGGTAAAGACGAGTCAAGTATGAGCAGCATACATCCGGATGGTTCTTCATGGTCATAAACATAAACGTAACATAACATAAACGTTCACGCCGTTTATCCCCGAAGGGGTTGGCAGAGGTACCAATACTCCTGAACTCACATGGCAAGCGCCATCTAGTTTCCAGAGAAGGTACCCACGTTTTGCTTAGACAGTGTACTCACGTGATAGGGGGCAGGCCTATCGCCGTTTTGTACGAATACACTGTCACATGACTAAGTACAACTCAGCCATGTGGGTTTCCTCACGATGTTTTCCCTCACCGTTAGCAACCATGATAAATTAACCACACATATGACTTTAGAAAAGACAAATTGGTGTAGGCCCGTCCCAGGATTGGAACTCACGCCCTTCTGTTTTTCGGGCGGGTGTTCTACCCACTAGACTATCATGGTCACTATCATCAGAAAACATAAAAGACATTCCTTTTGGGATCAGACATGTTCGAGGCAAGCTAATGCTAGGGTCAGCAGCTGTTACTATCAGTGATAGAACCATTTTAGTTGGAGAACATAACTACGATAAAACTCCTGGTTTAATGGAATTATTAACTAAACGAATACCTAACTCATCAGTTATAACGAAGGACGATATTATGAACTACAAGTCAATGTTGTTAGAGACGAATGTGCATAGGAGAGATTATGATCGTAATAAACCAATAAAAAGCAATAAGGGGAAAAAATACTTGGAATTTACAAAACCTCTCTTTGCCAATGATAAAAAAACTCAGGACAGTTATGTTCAAGGTTCTGGATTGCCAATACTAAAAAAATGGAAGAGAAATGTCGACTATGTATATTGGGATGATCCAAATGAGTTAGTAGCTCTCGAAATTATTAATTATTAATTATTAATTGCGTCGCGAGATGCTGGTAACACTGGTCTTGATAATGAAATATTCTCTATCATAGAAGAACTGAATGAAAATGGTTTACTAAATTAAGATAAAATAAACTAACGTTGTAACTTTAATGTATTTCTTATTTCACCTTCTTACGCTTAAGTTGATTATAGTTATATGATTACAATGAATATTGACAAATTTGGGCACCATGTTCATAAACGTCTACGTTTTTCTGACTTATTGGGTATTGCTGATAATGCCTTGCTTAAAAAAGAAAACGGCTATTATGATCTTCAGTCATCACGCCTCAAAGGCTTACAAGCTCCTCAAGAATTAAGTGAAGCTGTTAATAAGGAGTACGTCGATATGATCATAAAAGAACTGTGCACTAAAGATGAAGTTAGATTTATATTGAGCGAAGTTGTGAAAGAAACAATGAGGGTGATGAATGTCTTTATAAATGATGTTTATACGAAACATGAAGTAGATAAAATCATAAAATCAGTGACTAATGATGAAGCAACAAGTAGTAAACGAAATTCATAAAAATGCAAAAAAAAAATTCTTGCGGCGTTCTGTTATGCTTAAGGGTATTGATGATTTGTGGCAAGCTGATTTAATTGATTTAATATCATACCAAACTTATAACAAGGGTTTTAAATATGGGTTATAATAGATTGTTTTTCAAAGTATGCGTGGACTGTGTACTTCTTAAAACTAAAACTAAATCAGAAGTATCTCTAGCATTTGAAAGTGTTTTAAAGAAGAGTCAGAGGCGACCAAATAACTTACAAACAGATAAAGGAACTGAATTCTATGACGACTTATTTAAAAATGTAATGGAGTTCTACAAAATAAACCACTATTCCACATATTCAGTAAAGAAAGCTTCCATAGTCGAGAGATTAATCCGAACATTGAAAACAAAATTGTTTAAGTCTTTTTATCTCCAAGGCAGGTATAAATGGGTAGGTAATCCATTGGAAAATGTTGTTAAAGCTTACAATTACACAAAACATCGTGTTAAACAAGAAAAACCTGCAAATGTCAACAAAGAGAACGAAAATATCGTAATGATTAACATTCATAAACATCAAACAAAAGCAATAAATAACAAGAAGCCTAAGTTTAAAATCGGTGACCACGTTAGAATAAGCAAGTACAAATGTTTATTTCACAAAGGGTATGCTCCCAACTGGTCCATTGAAATATTTACTATAAAAAAGGTGAATAACACTATTCCTGTCACGTACGCCATTGAAGATCTTAAACGACAACCAATATTAGGCTGCTTTTACGAGCAAGAACTTCAAAAAACCAAATATCATGATGTTTACCTAATAGAATAAGTCATTAGTAGAAAAGGAAATAAGTTATTCGTTAAATGGTTAGGATTGAATGAAAATAGTTGGATCAATAAAAAAGCAATAATTTAGAATTTGATCTTAGTTCGATATTAGTTATGCAAGGTGGAGGACTAGTTAACAGTTTAATAAACAACTTACAGTTTGAGCTACATTTACCAGGATATAACTATTGTGGACCTGGAACAAAGCTAGAAAAACGATTAGCACGAGGAGACAAAGGTGTGAACCAACTAGACGATGCTTGTATGCACCACGATATTGCATATACAAAATATAAAGATTTAGAAAATAGACATAAAGCTGATTTGCAATTGTTAAACATGGCGAAAAAAAGGCTTCAAGGTAAAGATACGCAGAGAGGTGAAAAAAGTGCATCATGGCTAGTTAGTAAAGTCATGAAGACGAAATTAAAATCCGGTGCTGGTGTGAAACCTTTTAGATCAATAGTTTCAAAAATTAAAAGTCACCTTAAGAAACAAAAACTGAATAATAACAAAAGTGCTATTGAATTTGCTTACTCAGTTGCCAAAAAGTTGATAGGCAACAATAAAAACGTTAGAGTACCACGAATCATTCCTATATCAGAAACTGGAGGGATTCTACCTCTTATACCAATTTTTGCTGGGCTCTCAGCACTAGGAAGTCTAGCTGGAGGTGTTGCTGGAATAGTAAAAACTTATAACGAATACAAAACAGCACAACACAACTTACAAGAATCTAGACGTCACAAAAACAAAATGGAATCAATTTCGTTGGGAAAAGGTCTATATATTAAACCTTACAAGAAAGGGAATGGTTTATTCATCAAGTCATCAAAAAACTAGTTAAGAGGCTGCCTAAGCGTGCTCTTACAAATTTGGATATTTTAGAACACGCACAAGAAATACCATATTTTCGAGGAGTTTATATGAAAGACGCACTGCCCAGCAGACCAAGGAGTATAGAATGTGGTGTAGTCGATTTGGATGATTCTGCTAACGAAGGGACACACTGGGTAGCCTATATCAAACTAAAATAATATTGCGAATACTTCGATAGCTTCGGGGATTTGAAACCACCAGCTGAAATTTTAAAATATCTGAATTATCCTGATCTGTATTATAATTACACCAAATATCAAACATTTGATACTGTAAACTGTGGACATTTGTGCTTAAAATACTTACAAGATTTCTGGAATAAACGTATAAAATCATATTGTAATCTTTTGTTTTCATCATTCAGAAAAATAATTTTTATTTTACCGGTAATGAGTCACTTTTAACTACAAGCTATTCGCCACCGTTGCAATTAGAGGGTGAATATGAGTGTGCTCTATTATACATGTCCACTTTTAATTAAATTCCAAACATTGATAATCGAAACAATAAATTCTACCACGGTGACAAAGATGTTATTGAAATACCAGAAGGAGCATATGAATTGCAAGATATAAAAGATTATCTTAGAGAAAAAATAAATGATAGCACTTTTAATCTATATTGCAATAATAATACTTTAAAAACCTATTTTATTAGCTCAAAAGATATTCATTTTGAGAAATAAAATGGACTTGGGAATTTACTAGGTTTTGGTGAACATACTCTTGAAGCTAATAAATTACATGAGTCACAGCATCCAGTCAACATTCTTTCAACAACTGTGGTGCGGATAGAATGTGACGTAGTAAGTGGATCGTATATAAACTGTAAAAGCAGTCATATTATTCATGAGTTTGCACCTAACGTTCCACTAGGTTACAGAATAATAGAAATTCCAAAGAACGTTATTTATTTTCCTGTTAATCAAAACAATATAAGTAGTATAAATATAAGGATACTGGACATAAATAATAACTTAATAAACTTACGTGGCGAAGAAGTGCACATACGTAGTGCACTTACATTTGAAGAGAAAATGATTGATTTTAATAAAACCTCACCACCACAACCTAAAAACATTAGTCACAAATCAATCACTGCCAAGGAAAGAACTCCGACTAAAAAGAAGATATCACCAAAAAATAAGGAATATCTCAAATTAATTGGATTATTAAAATGAGTATATTAGATATTTCTAGTGCACCTGTGTATGATAACAGTATTGATGGAATTGAAATTCATTCAGATAAACCTTACGTGACTAGTTTCAATAGGAACGATGAAATTCGTATACCAATTAACCAACAAGATTTGTACGTACTGCCATCAGCCAGCACGTTGTATTTGGAAGGCGCTGTCAAAGTGTTTAAGAAAGAAGCAAAGGAGAAGGCTTCTAGTGTTAATTTTACAAATAATCCATTGCTCTTCTTTCTTCAAGATATACGATATGAATTGAATGGAGTTGAAATTGATAAAATAAAAAATGCAGGTATAACTACTACTATGAAATCATTGTTATCTATGAACGAGAGCGAATCCAAAATGTCTAAGGTTTGGGGTTGGGATATTAACGGTACTAAAAATATACACTCAGGGAAGTTTTCTGCATTTATACCTCTTAGTAACATATTAGGATTTGCAGAAGACTACAAGAAAGTCATAATCAATTGTAAACATGAACTTGTTCTGCTCCGTAGTAATACAAACCTTAATGCTTTACAATTAAGTACAGGTGAGATTGTGGAAGACGTAGTAATTCATAAAATTGTATGGCGTGTTCCGCATGTTAAAGTTTCCGATGTAGAAAAGATAAATCTGCTTCGCTTGTTAAAAAAAGACAGAGCCATTCAAGTAGCTTTCAGGAATTGGGATTTGTACGAATATCCTTTGTTGCCTAGAACTACAAAGCACGCATGGTCAATTAACACATCATCTCAGATTGAAAAACCTAGATATGTTATTGTAGGATTACAAACCAATCGAAAGAATAATGCATCTAAAGACATGTCACAATTCGACCATTGTAACTTGCGCGATATCAAAGTTTACCTGAATTCTTCTTACTTTCCATACGATAGCATGAATGTGAGTTTCAGTAATAATAATATAGCTATATTATACGAGCAATACGCAAGATTTCAACAGTCTTATTACGGACGACGAACTGAACCTTTGCTTAGTGTGAAAGAATTCAAAGAGTATGCACCTCTATTTGTGATTGACTGTTCAAGACAGAGCGATAACCTCAAATCTGGGCCAGTTGTTAATGTACGACTAGAATTCGAAAGTGAAACAGAAATACCTGACCAAACCTCTGCGTATTGTCTTTTACTTAATGAGTGTTTAATAGAATATAAACCATTAAGTAATATTGTTAGAAAAATATCATGAATTCGAATACTTTAATTATTGATGTGCAGGGATTTAAAAATGAAAGAAACAACTTTATAATTAAAGAACTTGCATTAGCTACTGCTGAAAACACTCAAGTATTTCTTATGAAACCTCCGTATCCGTATAGATATTTAACTGATTTTGAAAAGAAACATGTAAACTGGATCGAGCGTAACTTTGGATATCGATGGTCTGATGGGCATATAGATTATCTACAGTTCCAGAAAATCATCAAAACATATTTAAAAAATAAACAGGTGCTAGTGAAAGGTTTAGAAAAAACTAAATGGATCAAAGAATTTTGTGATAACATTACAGTTATATTAAATGTGGAAGAAAAAGGGTGTCCGAATTTGCAAGAGCTGTTTAAAAAATATAATAAGAATGATTTTAGTTGTTTAGATCATAAAAATAATAATTGTGCATTAAGGACTGTTTTGTGTGTAAAAAAATGGTGTATAGATAACGCAAAGTTTAAATAATTTTTTTGGTTTTTAATTACCTACTTTAAGTTATATTTAATGTGAAATCAAGGCGTAAATAAATGTGTACAGTTAATAAATTTCTTTTACTTAACCTTTCCAAAAAGATATTCAAATAAATCATAGAAGTATTAAGTAGGTAGTTAGTTTATTAAATATAGTACCAATACAGATACATAGCATACAGTTTTAAAGATTATAATATGAATCACTGCTAAGTTTTTTACAAATTTCATTCACTAACTTTTCAGATTTCTCTAATATTTCAGCCACTACTTCTGACACTATATACTGCGCACTAACCACACTATCTTCCGAGATCGACGACGATGACGTTTGTCCTCCGCTGATATCAAAAATCTTTATTTTAATCCTTTTTAGGGCCCTTCTCGGCGCTTTCGTGATAACGTAAGAGGAGGATGCTTGTAGTTTTTTTCGCTGTTCCATTTTGTTTTTTTGTGTCTTTTTTCTAACTTTTTCCTTGCCATCTTGTCCAGTGGAAATCGGAAATTCCACAACGTCTTCATAGTCTTCAAATGACTGAGCATTCTGAAGCCATATGTCTTAAGAGTTCATTATCTATAAAATAAATATTATATCTATTATTATATGTAACTAGGTACATTAAGATTAAAAAAAAAAAACCTAGGAGAAAAAAAACAACAACTTACATTGGATCGGCTTTGAGAGTAAATTGTCCCGCACCCTGCTTAACGCTCTAATAACAAAATTAGTGTGACAATAATTAATAATGTGCATAGATACCTATGCGATGTGACATTCATTACGATATTTTCTAGTCAGCTCTTTATAAGTAAATATAAAGACCTACTTTTATTAAGTTCATTCACCAGACATTTAAAATGCTGACAAAGCGTGCGCGTGCGCGTCACCGCAACGTGATTGCAAGCGCAATGTTGCAACTATAACATGAAAATGCTAACTTGCATATGCTGTACATTGACATCGCTGTGATTGTGTGATGATTAGGTAAAAATGAAATGTAACAATAGTTTTGAAGCCATTTATTGTAATACAAAAAATAATAACTTTTACTTAAGAGCTAAATATACATTTCAAATACCTATTGTTATTAAACTACTAAACTTATGATAATTAATATGATTGTCGACATCGCTTTGCCCTACAGCGGTCCGTATAATTATATAATTTATTTACCAAACAATTAGTAACTTAAATACAATTAAAGTAAAGAAGATTTATGGCCCCACGAAATAGTATCTATTTTATTAAGTGACTGAGTAAATATCTCATGTTTCAAGGATTTCAAAATCATATTTTTTTTTCTGAGTAAGCTGCTATCATCTAGGACCGTTTTATAATCCCTAAAACATTTTTTTTTTACGACCGACTTTTTTGTGCCCTTAGCTTTTTTGAGTTCCATATTTTCAGTTTTGATGCAGTATAATTTGGACCTCAGTCCTACGAATTCAACTATAAGCTGCCCCCCTAACTCATCTTTGAATAATCCTGGAACTTTCTTATTTTGTTTAGTTATACCATGAATGTTGTTTTCAGAGTAATTGCTGGTGTCAAAATATTGTTTAAAATGTTGTTTTATATCCTTGTAAACATCGTGTGTTTGTATTGAGTAAAGAAAACTGTCAGTGTCCGTATAGCACATTTTTAAATTATCTCCATAAAAAGGTTTCATTATCGAGTAGTGGAAATCGTACATATGACTTTTTGATATTTCTAGGACTGAAAAGCCAATATAAATTGGTTTATCGAGGGTATTTTTTTCAGGTCTTAATTGAATTGCCACAAAGTTTTCTGTGAATATAGATGAGCTATGAAAATTGGGTCTGGCTATAAGTTGTTCAGCGCAAAACCGTTTTTTAGTTTTATTCCCAATTTCAGCCCACTGGTTTACTAACTTTACATTTAGTCTTTTTCTGTGTCCTCTAACGTTTTTCCGAAAATACTATTATTTAATAACTTAAAAAAGTCTTGTTCAAATTGTGACTTACCTTTTTGTCGTAATTCAGTGTTCAAATCTATATACTGTTTCAAATAAGGACCTTGTTTGAATTTTATAGCTCTATGATTTTTTTTCAGTTTCAACCCATGTTTTAAGCACGTTTTAAGATGAATATAATGTATGGTGTAGTTATACTTGTCATATAAGTTCGGTATTAATTTACAGGTTTTTGATCCGGTGTAATGTACCTTCCTACGTCAATGCATTAATTAATTAATAATGAACTGACGCATTTGGAAAGTTCCATCATTTTTGTTATACAATTAATTGTCAATCAGTTAATGAGATTTTATGCCATTAGCCTTGTATAAATTGCCATACATTTTGATACACAAGACAGTACAGCGTACACAGTTCACAGTTCTCAGTTCGTAGTTATCAGTTACCTATTCTTAATCAATCTACAGTTACTTCCTAGAGTATAATATTGTGTTAATATTTAAATTTTAAATAATCTTAATAATATATCTTGTTGTGTGCATCTCCGTAGTTTCTGTTCCAATCCACTGCCCATTACATTATTTTTGGCGCAGTCGGTAGGATACGTTCAAGGAGGCAAATAAAAAAGCCTAACGTATTCATCAGTGTGTGTGTGTGTGAAGAAGAACCCGAATTCCATTTCGGACACCATCACTTTGGGCGTGGAAAATACAGGAGCTGCAAAAGGAAACCAAGGAGAGTCAAATACACAAGGTACTAAAATGGCTTCAATTTCACTCGATATGGCCGAGCGTATGCTGATCAAATTTGACGGTTCGCGCCATAAGTTGTTTGAATTTATTGATAATTGTGATAAAGCTTTAAATCTTGTCAACGATTCACAAAAGAAGATATTATTTACTATAATTGAGACTAAAATCACGGAAAAAGCTCGAGCTATGGTTCGTAATCGTGACTTCGATAATTGGGAAGAGTTGAAGTCACATCTGCTGGATGCCTTCTCTGAAAAGAGAACCATCGGGCAATGGCAGTTGGAGTTAAACTCGTGTAGGATGCAGCCCAAGGAGTCGGTTATGAGTTTTGCCAATAGGATAGAGTCGTGTTATATAAAAATTATTAATTGTTTCGATTCTAAAATGGATAAAATAAGCCGTGAAGCATGTGTCAGTCTCATCAAAGCAGAAGCTCTGAGTGTGTTTTTGAACGGTCTCAATAGGGATTTACATATATTAGTCAAGTCACAAAAACCAGAATCATTGGAAGTAGCGATTGCTATAGCCCTCAATGAGGAGCAGCAATTGAAAAGTAGCATTGAGATGAATAGGTTAAATAGGTCCAATATTCCAACTATATATAGAACTGAGAACTCTAATATATTTTGTAGATACTGTAAGAAAAATAATCATACTATAGAAAATTGTTTTAAATTAAAAAATCGTAACAATACTTCTAATTCTAATAATTATAATAAGCAGCAAAGTAACTTTCAAAATAAAAATTATCATAACGTAAATAAACAAAATTATGGGAATGCTAGGTTTAAAAATAATTCTAATAATAATTCAAAACCTAGCTCATCTAATTTTCAATCATCGAGTAATCATTTAAACGCTTCAGGTCATCAACAGTAAGCGGCGATGTTGAGAATGACCTTATAGATCATAGCCGTATACATGTAATTAACACTACTTCTGTTACCAGTTACGTAACAATTCATTTTAACGAAACAAAATTCCCGGTTAGTTTATTAGTAGATACTGGTGCGAATGTTAGTTTAATAAAAAAAAACTGTTTAAATAAGTACGCGACTATTTATGATGATAATCTTATTTTCCTTAGAGGTATAGATAAAGTAAGTAATTTGAACTCTACTATTGGATATACACATTTTTCTTTTTTCTTAAATGCTTGCGAATATGAAACTTTATTTCATGTTTTAAATGATGATTTTCCTATTGATTTCGACGGTATTTTAGGTAATGATATTTTAAAAAAATTTAATGCCTTTTTAGATTTCGAAAATAATATATTAACTTTCAGTAATGATGGTAAACTAGTAATAAATCATATTGAGGTACCAAATAACAATCTTCAATCGAGTATATGTCCTTCAACGGAACTCGAGAAGGAGTGTTTGGTCACTTCTAAAAACAATAGGCAATCCGCGCCAGTGGAACCTATTTGTCATTCTAATAATATTCCCTACGAGGATTCTAATAAAATTCCCTTCGAGGATTCTAGTAACATTCCCATAGAGGATTCTAATAATATTCCCTACGAGGATTCTAATAATATTCCCTACGAGGATTCTAATAAAATTCCCTTCGAGGATTCTAGTAATATTCCCATAGAGGATTCTAATAATATTCCCATCGAGGATTCATTGAAAATTCCCATTGAGGATTCGTTTAAAATTCCCACAGAGGATTCTTATAAAATGTATACTAATAATGTTATAAAAAATAATTGTTTATGCTTTAGCGAATTGTTTTTATCGAATAATGACAATTTGAACAATGAAAAATGTTATGATATAATGAATATTAAAACATATTCTAATAAAGTTTTTATAAATAAAATATCAATTAAACCAAGATGTGAACAAATAGTTCAATTAGATATTATAAATTTTCATTCAAAGGATGGATTGATTAATAAAACAGAAATAGCGAATGGTGTTTTCATCGCTGACTGTTTGGTAAAAGTAACCAATAATAAAATAATAACTTCAATATTAAATAATAATGATAAAGAAATTGAACTTTCTAATATTGCAATAGATATTCAGTCTTTGACAAATACATTTTCAGACTATGATTCTAGTAAATTGAGAAATGTTCATAATATTAAACAAAATAATAGTTCAAATCGAATAAATATTATTAAATCAAAACTTAGAACTTCTCATCTTAATAAGGAAGAAAAGGAGTCTTTAGAAAAAATATGTACAGATTATAATCATATTTTCTATTTAGAAGGTGATCAGTTAACTTATACTAATGCTATGTTCCATAATATTCCTATTAAACAGGATACTTCTCCAATTAATGTCAAGACTTATAGGTATCCCCATGTTTTTAAGGAAGAGGTAGATAGGCAAATTGATAAAATGATTGAACAAGGTATTATTGAACCTTCTACATCCCCTTGGAATTCACCCGTTTGGGTTGTACCTAAAAAGTTAGATGCTTCAGGCGAGAAAAAATGGCGTTTGGTAATAGACTACCGCAAATTAAATGATGTCACTATAGGAGATAGTTTTCCACTACCTAATATTTCAGATATTTTAGATCAACTTGGTCATTCTAAATATTTTACAACGTTAGATCTCACTTCAGGGTTTCATCAAATAAAAATGGACCCTTCTGATGCTGATAAAACTGCATTTTCAGTACCTTCTGGTCATTATCAATATACACGAATGCCCTTTGGACTTAAGAATGCACCTGCAACTTTCCAAAGATTGATGAACTCAGTTTTAGCTGGAATTCAAAATTATAGATGTTTCGTGTATTTGGACGATATTGTGGTTCATGCAGACTCTTTATCAGAGCATAATAAGCGTCTTATAGAAGTTTTTGAAAGACTTAATCAGTATAATTTAAAAATTCAACCTGATAAATGCGAATTTATGCATAAACAAGTAATGTACTTAGGACATCTTATTACCAAAGACGGAATTAAACCCGATCCTAAAAAAATAGAAGTTTTAAATACTTATCCAGTACCAAAGAATCAAAAAGATATAAAAGCTTTTCTTGGATTTGCTGGTTACTATAGAAGATTCATTAAAAATTTTGCAAAATTGTCTCGTCCTTTAACAATGTTATTAAAAAAAGATGTAGAATTTAGTTGGTAATCAACAAGAGTCTTTTGAGAAACTCATTATTGCACTTAAAAGTGATCCTATACTTCAATATCCTAAGTTCGATCAGGAATTCATATTAACAACAGATGCTAGTGCTTATGCTATAGGTTCAGTTTTATCTCAAGGTTTACCACCTAACGATTTACCTGTTGCATACGCGAGTAGAACATTAAATCATGCTGAATCGAATTATTCAACTACAGAGCGAGAATTATTAGCTATTGTTTGGAGTATAAAACATTTTAGACCCTATTTGTATGGGAAAAGATTTAAAGTTTATAGTGATCATAGACCATTACAATGGTTACGTAATGTAAAAGATCCTAGTTCACGTTTATTAAGATGGAGACTCTTACTAGAAGATTATGATTTTGAAATAATTTATAAAGAAGGTCGACTTAATCATAATGCTGATGCTTTAAGTAGGATACAAGTAGTTAGAAATATGAATACAATTACATCTTACCAAGATTTTTTTAACGACTTTCAGAATAAAATAATAATTAATAATAATTTGGAAGAATCAAGTGGCTCAATAAGCGAAAAAATAGATTCTCATATTTGTATTCCTATATCATGTGACTTAGAATGTTTTGAAAACTATCAAAAGGAAATTAAAGATAAATTAAATCATTTTTCAGAATTTAAACCAATAGATTTAGATGTCGGAAATTTAATAGTAAAACAACATAATAATAATTTCGTATATTATATTTGTACTAAACAATATTATTGGAATCAGTCCAACTATGAAGATTTCTTTAATTTAATGATAAAAGTGCGGGAGCACTTACTTGTTAATAAAAGGGAGGAAACATTAAAAATACCACTTCTAGGTGACCATTACGATAAACTCAGTTGGCCTAAACTTAGAAGCATACTTAGATTTGTCTTTAAGAATACTAAAATAAAAATAGTAGTACTGCATAATGAAAAAATTAAACCAAAAGAAGATGACATACAAAAAATATTAGAAGAATGTCATTCAAACCCTATCAGTGGACATTCAGGTTTTCATAAAACTTACAATAGAATCAAAAGCAAATATAAATGGGATAGTATGAAATTAGATATCAAAAAGTTTATAAAGAATTGTGAATCTTGTCAAAGAAATAAGTTAGTCAGAAAGAAGAATAAACTTCCTATGTCACTAACAACGACATCATCCTCACCATTTGAAAGAGTTGCGTTAGATATAGTAGGTCCTTTACCTATGACTGAAAACGGTAATAAATTTATTTTAACCCTACAAGATGATTTAACTAAGTTTTCTCAAGCTTACCCTATTCCTAATCATGAAACGTTAACGATAGCGAATGTTTTTGTTACTCAGTTTATTTGTAAATTCGGTATTCCTAATTCAATTTTGACCGATCAAGGTTCTGATTTTACTTCAAAATTAATGAAAGAAGTTTCAAAATCGTTTCATATTAAACAAATTAATTGTTCAGCTTATCATCCACAGACGAATGGAGCGTTAGAAAGATCGCATTTAACTTTAGCAGATTATTTAAAGCATTATATTAATAGTAAACAAACAGATTGGGATTTATGGATTGATTATGCTATGTTTTCTTATAACACATCAGTTCATACATCAACTCATTTTATGCCTTTTGAACTTGTGTTTGGAGTTAAACCTAATATTCCTTCTAGTTTTACAAAATCTCCAGAATTTAAATATACATATGACGATTATATTTCAGAATTAAAATTAAAACTTCAGAAAAGTCACGAAATAGCAAAAAACTATATACAATCTTCAAAAGAATTCAACAAAAAATATTATGATAGAAAAAGTAAATATATTAATTTTAAAATAGGCGATAAAGTATATTTAGAAAATGAAACTTCATGTAAGGGAAAGAGCAAGAAACTAACTTCGAATTATTTAGGACCGTACAGTATATAAGAAATAAATTCACCGTATAATTCAACTATTTTAATTAAAAATAAAAAGAAAAAGGTACATAATAATAGGTTAAAACTAGCGAATAATTTATAATTTTATTTTATAGTATAGTTATTTATTTCAGGATGTTGCGTCTGATCCTGTCGATAATATTCATTTCAAGTTTAGTTAAAGCCAATGAAGATTTCAATTTGGTTCATATCCAACCATTGGACATCAAGTCAGGAATTTACTTCGACAATGTTGGAAAAATAGAGTTTTTTGAGAGTTATTGGAAAATGGTAACAAGGATAGATCTAACAGATTTAATTAGAAAAAGGGATTTAATTAACGTTGTCTTCACAGATACTAAAGTACTTTGTCATGATAAAATATTTAATAATTACTCTACTTGTTTAACCTCAATTAAAACGTTAGAAAAGGTTTTAGATGGTATAACACTTAAAGAAGAAACTTTAAAAGATTTAGTAGGTACTAGAAACAGCAATAATAGACAAAAACGAGGATGGTTTAATGGTTTCGGGCATATGTTTAAAACTATTTTTGGTACATTGGACACAGATGATGCGGAATTATATGAAAATAACTTTGAAAAAATAGAAAAAGACAAAAATGAATTTGTTAACATATTAAAACAGCAAACTCAAGTTGTACAGTCTTCATTATTAAACTTTAATTCTTCTATTTCGAATTATGAGAATAATTTATTAATTTTTAATGAAAATCTCAGGAGAATAGAAAACTTCTCAGCAGCAAGTTCCAATAATATTAATACATTGCAAAAACAACAAACGATGGAAGAACATCTTGAACTTTTAAATTTATTCATTAACGAATTAGATAAAGAATATAGTACTCTTATTAATGCTATATTATTCACAAAGTCTGAAGTGTTACATCCTAACATTATTTCTCTTTCTAAAGTTCTTATAGAATTACAAAAGGTAGTATCGCATTTACCGCCAAACACGAAATTCCCGTTTGAATTAAATCAAAACAATATTTATCAATTAGAGTCATGTATTGAAATTAATGCTTTTATTTCAAATGAAAAATTATATTTTATTGTTTCAATTCCATTAGTGCATATAGAGAAATTTGATGGTTATAAACTTATAAGTTTCCCATCACGCAAAGATGAAGATAATTATTACTTTATATTACCTAAACCTGATAGTCAATATTTAGCAATTTCAGAAAGTAGATTATATTACGTTAATTTAAGAGATTTATCGTTTTGTAAGAACCTTTTTCATACTAAAATATGTAAGAATTTAAACCCCATTTATTTTATACACAGTAGGCATACGTGCGAGACCGATATTTTTCTTAATCAATTAGACAACACCGAGCATTGTGACGTGAGACTCACACATCTATCACATATAATTTTTACTAAATTAAACAAAGATAATGAGTATTTGTTTATAACACCTAAGGTAACAACATTGACAATTAAATGTGAATCACTGTCAGCTCAGGATTTAATTTTAAATAACAAAGGTATTTTAACCTCAAATAAAAATTGTAAAATATTTTCTACATATTCAATTATCACCACCTTTGCAAGTAACAATAATAATACAATTGATGTTAATATTGTAACAAATTTTGATATTGATGAATGTGTCAAATCACATAAATTTAATATATCAAAATTAGATATATTACCTTTAAATTCATATAAATTAGACTATGAATCAATTAGTTTAACTAGTCATAAATTAAAGGATATTGAAAAATTAACTGCTAATTATGAAAATGAAAATTCATTTATGTATAGATTTACTGGAAACAATATTTATAGTCACATTTTCACTATAATTTCAGTTTTATGTCTTTATGCTTTGTATAAATTTTTCAGACATTTATACCTATTGTATAAATATGGTAGCGATTATCTTAATAAATATAACGAACAGGGTTGTTGTTCGAAAATAACAAATTGTATCACCTTAAATTTATGTGACAAAAGAAAAAATGTTAATAGAATTCGCCCCTCAGCACCAATATACGAAGAGATTGAATTGAATAATGTAAATAACGAATCTGATATACCATTAAGAAGAAGTATTCGAATTTCTAAATTAAAAACTTAGTTTTAAAATTTTCTAAATTAAAAACTTAATTTTAAAATTGATTTACTTATTATGTTTTATTTAATTTAAGTTTTGGTTATGGTTTTTTATCCTTAAATAAAGAATATGTTACGAATAAATGTTAAATGAAATGTTTCATGTAATACTGTAGATTGAGTCTTATTTTTTTGTAATGTTCTTAATTATGTTTTATTTTGATGTTGTACTTTATTTTTGTAAAATAATTTTCTCTGTCAATAAAATTATTTTTCTCTTAGGGGGGAGGTGTAATGTACCTTCCTACGTCAATGCATTAATTAATTAATAATGAACTGACGCATTTGGAAAGTTCCATCATTTTTGTTATACAATTAATTGTCAATCAGTTAATGAGATTTTATGCCATTAGCCTTGTATAAATTGCCATACATTTTGATACACAAGACAGTACAGCGTACACAGTTCACAGTTCTCAGTTCGTAGTTATCAGTTACCTATTCTTAATCAATCTACAGTTACTTCCTAGAGTATAATATTGTGTTAATATTTAAATTTTAAATAATCTTAATAATATATCTTGTTGTGTGCATCTCCGTAGTTTCTGTTCCAATCCACTGCCCATTACACCGGGCGGTGCAAATTTTTGGGGGCAGAATGGCAAATCATTATGTAAATTATGCAAAGTTTCTGGGTATTCTAAATCGACCTCAAAAATGTAACCCACTTCAGAATCGTCTTTTAAACACAGAATATCTGACACTTGGAACTGAGGGTTTTCAATCAATTCAAAGTTAGAGTGGGGTAGCTAACTACACATAGCATAACCATATAAATTATTACAGTCTATATAGAGTAAATAATTATCTGGACTTGTGACGTTGTGGTTAGACAGATACTTATTATTAGCACAAGCATAGCGAGTAGAACATAAGCAAACGCCTCCGCGAATACCGCGTTGTATCATTCGTATTATTTCCAAATCTTCGATTAGTTCTAATTTGACACCGGTTTTTAATAGCATAGCATCCCAACTTAAGCTGGGTGCTGTAACATAAAAAGCCGGATCCAATCTATAATTTTTTTTTGCACGTTCGTCTGAAACTTTCAAAAATGTCAGTCAACAATAACACGTCAGATTTTAAGTATAAATCGGTGTATTCACCGAGGTTTGACAAACTAAATGTCCGCCAAACCTGCTTAGCGTGTTCATAGTCAGATTTTGATATAGTTTCGTCAGTTAAACTGCTGTAAAAACATTCGCGAGGAGGTATTGCTTTTTCTTTTTAACAATCCCAATTATACACTGGACTATTGTACTTAGTCATGTGACAGTGTATTCGTTCAAAACGGCGATAGGCCTGCCCCCTATCACGTGAGTACACTGTCTAAGCAAAACGTGGGTACCTTCTCTGGTAACTAGATGGCGCTTGCCATGTGAGTTCAGGAGTATTGGTACCTCTGCCAACCCCTTCGGGGATAAACGGCGTGAACGTTTATGTTATGTTATTTTATGATACTACAAAGCGCACTGCCATAAACTCTTTTTTATTAATTGGAAAAAATTTAGTAAATGTGTTAGACTTCAGGATGTTATAATAAAACTTCTAGTCTTCCAGTGAACTCTGTATATTTCTTATGTACAAACTATTCACGATAACCTCAAATACAAGTTGTTAACACTTCAAAAGCCAGAAACCGAATGACGTCAGTTGGTGTAGTCAGGGTATTTATACACACGTGTAAACAACTTTCCCCTTCTACACAAAAACACTTTATTTTAACTAATTTATCTAATTTACTAAATTTAAAGCATTATAGTGTTATGGAAATTCATTAAATAAATAGAAATGATTTTACAAAACATAATACCAAGATATAATCATTGAATATAACTTTATATATAATATAGACACTGAATATTTGCAATGATAACAAATCCATTTCAATTAATCAAACTAATGTCTTTTAACTATGAATAATCATAATATAATTATAAATGATTTGAGAAAACAGTAATACTTAAAAATAAATATTAACGTATAAGTTTACCCTCAAATAATTGATGGCACATATTACAAAAACACAATTTCAACAACATCTGCTGACCAAAATATAATTAGAACCTTACATTCGTCCATCCTGACGACGTGTATGACCCCATACACGACATCAAGTGATAACCTTACATTCGGTCTGACATGCCTATATACAGTTACTAATCTCGAGCCTATTGAATTATGATTGAATATGAAATAATCATACATAATAATGTGATAACAACGTTCTCAAGCTTTACGATACACATACTCCATAACTAACATTTCGAGGTACATAATATCAGATAGTAAATCAACATTCTCGAACATTTCGAGGTACATAATATCAGATAGTAAATCAAAATTCTCGAACATTTCGAGGTACATAATATCAGATAGTAAATCAACATTCTCGAACATTTCGAGGTACATAATATCAGATAGTAAATCAAAATTCTCGAACATTTCGAGGTACATAATATCAGATAGTAAATCAACATTCTCGAACATTTCGAGGTACATAATATCAGATAGTAAATCAACATTCTTGAACATTCCGAGGTACATAATATCAGATAGTAGATCAAAATTCTCGAACATTTCGAGGTACATAATATCAGGTAGTAAATCAACATTCTCGAACATTTCGAGGTACATAATATCAGGTAGTAAATCAACATTCTCGAACATTTCGAGGTACATAATATCAGGTAGTAAATCAACATTCTCGAACATTTCGAGGTACATAATATCAGATAGTAAATCAACATTCTCGAACATTTCGAGGTACATAATATCAGATAGTAAATCAACATTCTCGAACATTTCGAGGTACATAATATCAGATAGTAAATCAAAATTCTCGAACATTTCGAGGTACATAATATCAGGTAGTAAATCAACATTCTCGAACATTTCGAGGTACATAATATCAGATAGTAAATCAACATTCTCGAACATTTCGAGGTACATAATATCAGATAGTAAATCAAATTCTCGAACATTTCGAGGTACATAATATCAGATAGTAAATCAACATTCTCGAACATTTCGAGGTACATAATATGAGATAGTAGATCAAAATTCTCGAACATTTCGAGGTACATAATATCAGGTAGTAAATCAACATTCTCGAACATTTCGAGGTACATAATATCAGATAGTAAATCAACATTCTCGAACATTTCGAGGTACATAATATCAGATAGTAAATCAACATTCTCGAACATTTCGAGGTACATAATATCAGATAGTAAATCGACATCAATCTTAAACCTAACATCTAATTCAATTCACGTGATAATACATATATAGACGTAATAAATAAAAGCGCATTTTTTTTTAAAAATAGTTAATTAATTTCGAAACAAAGATTTTACTAGCATAATATAAAAGACATCAATTATCCGAAACATCAGAGCTATTGCCATCGCTTGCATCACTACTGGTCTCATCAGGTTCATCATCGTTAACGCTAAGAGCAGCTATGTGTATCCATGGCTGCATTCGTGAAACGGCAACAGTGGTTTTGCGCTTATTTTTCATGCCCTCTGATGAAAATGGGTGCAGGTTTAGAGCGGCAAGTAAGAGACGACCTTCGGTTATTAAAGTTATAATTAGAATAAATGACAAGACAAGAATGAACATTGATTGATGATTGGCCTTGAGTGAACATCGTTTGAATGAAGGAATGATTGAATGAATTGGATATTTGTAAATATATATATATACTGTTATACGTATATTCCAACCGTCCCCCTCAAATATTCAAGTATTTACACAATTAGAACTGAAAGTAATTCTATAATTAATTCAATGTTTCATTTGACAATAAGATCACTTTTATTGTTTTAAGATTAACTACTTACTTTAATTACTATTATAAAAATCATATCTAATTTCACAATTTAAATTAATTTCAATAAACTTTGGAGTATGTACCATTTTCGTGAAGATATCGGCCAGTTGATTGCCTGTGGAAATATATTCTAGCTTTATTACTTTGTTAGTAATTTGTTCACGAGTAAAGTGGTACTTAACATCGATATGCTTCGACCTTATGTGACTGGTCGGATTATTAGCTATACTAATACAGCTATTATTATCCTCAAATATAATAATTGGCAATTTTACTGAAATCAAAATACTATTTAACAAAGATTTTATCCAAGTCGCTTCTCTAACTGTTTCAAATAAAGCCATATATTCAGCTTCCGTTGAGGAAGCAGCGACAGTGTTTTGCTTTCGTGTATTCCACGATATTGTACAATTATCGAACAATTTAAAAACATGTCCAGTTGTACTCTTTCTGTCAGTTATGTCGCCTCCCCAATCAGAATCTGCATAACCAACAACCAGCTGTTTATAGTTACATTTTACATAGGTCAACTTTAAATCAACAGTGCCTTTTATGTACCTCAATAGATGTTTTAAGCAATCCCATAACTCCTCATTATTTTTACTTTGATATCGACTTAGAATACCTATTGCTGCACAAATGTCTGGCCGCGTACATAGCATCGCATACATAAGACACCCTATGACATTTTTACAAGGTGCATCATAATGTGCATCTAAACTTAAAACTACATGATCTAACTTTGATGGAAATGGTGATTTTGATGGATTACAATCACTCATGGAATACTTGCTCAAAACACTTTTTAGGTATAAAGATTGATCCAAAGTTAACATACATTCAGTTCGTTCTATCTTAATGCCCAAAATAGTTTCACTTCATTCAAATCTGTCATACAGAATTCTTGCATTAAACGTTTTTTTTTATATAAATGCATATTTTGTTCACTTTTTGTACAAATTAACAGATCATCTACATAAAGAACAATGTATACATTTTCATTCATACTATTTTTATTTAAAATATATAAACAAGGATCGACCTGTGAATGCTCAAAACCGATAGCCTTAAGAGTATGATCGAAACGTTCAAACCAACACCGAGAAGATTGTTAAACCGTACAATGTCTTATTTAATTTACAAACTTGATTAGGACTCGCTGAAACGCCCTTTGGCACTTCCATATAGATGTCCTCTTTAAGGATTCCATTTAAAAACGCGGTTTTTACATCCATATGATGGGCATGTAAGTCAAACTGATTTGCAAGTGCTAAAATTAATCGAAAGGTTGTAATACGTGCTACTGGAGCGAACGTTTCGTCATAGTCCTGTAAGTATTGTTGTGTGAAGCCACGGGCGACTAGTCGCGCTTTATACCGTGTAGGCTCACCCAACTCATTATTTTTAATTGTAAAAACCCATTTAGAACTAATAATATTGAGATTGTGAGGTCTTTCTACAAGACTCCATGTATTATTACTATTAATAGACACTATTTCATTTTCTATTGCTTTTAACCATTTACTAGTATCATCTCTATTAAAAATATCGTCATAATTATTAGGTAACATTAGATTTGCTGTAAGTGATAGATAAGAGCCAGGATCATCTAATTGTTTATAATCAATTGTGGGCAAATTTTGAATTCTTTCACTACGTCTCAGTTTGCTAGATGAAGGTCCAGCTTCCGAGCTCATGAGGGGACTACCGTGTTTGTTGCCTATTAACTTTGCCGATTCACTATCGGGTTTATTAATTTCGGCGGGAATTTTAACTCGCACCAAATTGTTGACAGGTCTAGAGGATTCAAAATTCAACTCGTCAAATACAACATCCCTTGCAATTAGGAACTGATAATTTTCTACATTTATTAATTTATAACCATTTCTGTCGTAACCGACTAGTATGGCTTTAAATGACTTTTCATCAAACTTCGACACCTTTGTTTTATCATGAACATATGCAGTAGAACCGAATATTTTTAAATGATTAATCTTCGGTGTTTTATTATGCCACATTTCGTATGGTGTTTTATTATTAGGAAGCGCTTTTGTGGGCAGTCTATTTGTTATATATGTAGATGTTAATATAGCTTCACCCCAATATGACTTATCTAACTTCGCACTTGTAACCAATGTTCGCGCCATTTCGGTTAACGTACGATTCATGCGCTCTGCGACACCATTTTGCTGTGGCGTGTATGGTACAGTTAAATGATAAGTTATCCCCTTGCAAACACAGTAATTTTTGAACTCATTAGACAGATATTCTCGCCCATTATCACAATACAAATTAGTTACTTTGAAGTTAAATAGATCCTCACTCTTAGCTACAAAATCTTGAAAACATTTAAGTACCTCTAACCTAATATACATTAAATATGTAACAGTATAATGCGTAAAATCGTCAATAAAAGTTACAAAATAATTTTTATCGTCGATAGTAGTAGGCTTAATCGGGCCGCATACATCAGAGTGGATAATAAACAATGGTCGGTTATTATTAGTCTTATCTTTACTTTCAGAAAAAGGTAATCGAGCCGAGTATGCAAGGCTCACATAACTCGTCCGTAGGTATTACAATATTATCAATAATTTTACAGTCGCGTTCATCAACTACATTTTTTTAAAATTTTAAATTTTTGTTTATTTAAATGGCCAAGTCGACCATGCCACAATTTATATTCTTTTAAACTATCTTGTTGATTTTCAGAAGCTATATTGAAATTACACTGAGATTTATTAATTGGAAAAGTAATACTAAATAAGTTATTTATATTCTCCCCAGTCATATAAAATTTATTTTCTTTGCTAAATATTTGAACGCAATTATTACCAAAAATAACCGACATACCAGTCTGCTGTATGCGATTTACCGATAATAAATTATACCTTACCTCTGGTGAGTACAAAACATCATCGATTGAACCAAAAATTCCTAAATTTGTTGTCACCTCTATTCTCCCTTTACCGAACGCAAGTATCGAAGCTCCATTTTTAGCAACACCGATCTTTATGGGTGTAGGTAGTTGCATGTAGGAAGTAAACACATCCTTAACATTCACAATGTGATCTGTCGCTCCAGAATTTGTTCGTCGTGCGCTGCGCACTCGGTCATGTCGCTCACGTAACACCGCCAACTCCTTCTCTCGAACCAGTTCCCTGGCGCGGTCGAGCTCTTGCTCGACCACTGACAGCACTCGCTGGCTACGGCTCCGGGAGCGTCGCACAGGGCTTCTACTGCGCGATGCATGGGCAACTCGGGATCTATGCCGAGTGCGGCTCCTAGAAGGAGTCTCCAAGCGTCGCTGTTCATTATCTCCTTCCATTGTCCTGAAACTTAAAGTAAAGTTATAAAACCATAAATTCAATGAACTATGAAATCATGTTAACCCATAGAGATATTAGAGTAGAGCCATCCACTTTCGGTCAAAATTTCCCTTATTACCGGCCCCAATAACAAAGCAGAACTACAACTCTGAACAGTGAAAGAAGCAATAAAATGAAAACACAAATTTGGCTTAAAAAACATGGATCAGAATAATGTAGGAACTATAATGTGCATTATTCAATAAACTCCCGTACTAACAATAACACCATGGATACATATTCACTTTATTTATATGTATCAATAGTAGTATCTAATTAGTATATATTGTAGTACTACTAGTAATTAATATTTACTTTTGAATAAGCCACCTTTCAACCTTGGTAAATACGTTAGAATTACACTCTATATTAAGACTACTCACGATACAGGCCTAGCCTAGTGCGAGGGTCACTGACACCCTCATACATCACCAATATTATTGTTTGTTTAACACCAATTGTAAACATTCAAATAATTAAACAATATTTATTTTTAATCTGCACGGTGTCCATAAAAAGAAAATCCTGTCAAGCAAGTGAAAGGTCTTCTACTGAATTTAGCTAATTTTTAGATCATTGAGTTATATTCAATCTAGGAAATAACATTCCTATCTTTTCCATTTGACCCCGTTGATATGTGTTTATTATTAATAACATGCAAATATAAACCATATGTATCATTAATTCATTATAGTAGAAATTCCACCAAATAGGAATACTATTTTATTAAAGTTTATCACGTTATTATTATTTTATTGGTTTCAACATTATCTAATAAAATCCATACATATATTTTACGTGGTTACTATAAAGTGAAATGAGAATATTAAAATTTAGAAAATTTCAATAATATATATAAATAGGTGTTTCCGGTGATCTGAACCAATACCACTGGAGAGCAGCCCCAACCGGATACAAGTTCTGTTCCGCCAAAGACTCAAATCCTAATTAGAACGATAAGGGGTAGCTATTGCCACAAACTGAACCTATCGGTTTAACATTCAATGAAACACTTGAATATCTATGTTGTTTTAATTACCCCATAGTACAGTAATAAATTAAAAGAAATAAAATGAAGTACATCACCTTTTACAACGCTTGTAGACGTAGAATTTTCTTCCACTTCTGAGATGTTAGACTTCAGGATGTTATAATAAAACTTCTAGTCTTCCAGTGAACTCTGTATATTTCTTATGTACAAACTATTCACGATAACCTCAAATACAAGTTGTTAACACTTCAAAAGCCAGAAACCGAATGACGTCAGTTGGTGTAGTCAGGGTATTTATACACACGTGTAAACAACTTTCCCCTTCTACACAAAAACACTTTATTTTAACTAATTTATCTAATTTACTAAATTTAAAGCATTATAGTGTTATGGAAATTCATTAAATAAATAGAAATGATTTTACAAAACATAATACCAAGATATAATCATTGAATATAACTTTATATATAATATAGACACTGAATATTTGCAATGATAACAAATCCATTTCAGATATTGGATTGAATCAGGCGTTACTTTGCGGAAATCAGGACCAACATGGTGAACAGACTCTTATATGTTATACCACCTGAAAAACTGGACCGCATGAAGTCCAGTCTCACCTATGTTGGTCCGATTTCTGAAAAGATTTCAAAGACGCTTAAAGGGTTTGGTATTAAAGTTGCGTTCAGAACAAACAATAGTTTGAAACGTTATTTATGTAATCAAAAAGAGAAATTAGATAAACACAGACAATCTGGTGTTTACAAAATTGTTTGTCCTGAATGCAACAGCGTCTATATTGGGCAAACTGGTAGAAGTTTTCTAACAAGATACGGGGAGCACGTGGCAGCATTCAGAAACGACCATCCAGAAAGGTCCCACTTTGCGAAACATCTATTGGATACTGGACACGTTCTCCCCGATAATCATAATCTGGAGATTTTACATACTTGTAATAAGGGATTAAGATTATGTCTTTTAGAGAAACTTGAAATCTCCAGATATGATAATGATAATTCCGTTGCACTGCTGAATGAACAGCTGGGCTACACCGTTTCCCCACTTTTGACAATTTTTTCCAATAATATAGTCACTCGTCATTGATGTTCTTTGGGTGGGGGAGTGGGGAGCCTGGCCTATAAATATAACCGCAAAATCGTATGACCGGCACTCGGTGGTCAGCTGCCGAACTGTCTACTAACTGCTCGTCAATGACTCGTGTTGAGTCGAAACGCGTCGCATGTTTGTGGTTGCCTGTGGTTTTCGCTTGCGGGTGTGTGTGTGGTGCATTGTCTGCTTTTCGATTTCTTGTAAGTGGAAGGGCGGGCGGTGCACAGTGCATGTTGCATGAAGACTGCAGGTATTATTTAGCGGAATTAAGCGAAGAAATTTATTAATATTAGAAATCCATTTCAATTAATCAAACTAATGTCTTTTAACTATGAATAATCATAATATAATTATAAATGATTTGAGAAAACAGTAATACTTAAAAATAAATATTAACGTATAAGTTTACCCTCAAATAATTGATGGCACATATTACAAAAACACAATTTCAACAACATCTGCTGACCAAAATATAATTAGAACCTTACAAATGAAACATAGTTTTCTTTTGTTTTTGCGATACCATTTATGTTGCCGGGCAATTCACCTAACTCTCTTATAAATAAATGAGCGTCATAGCCTGACAAATTGTGGAAGAAAACAGGCAAAAAATTTGGAAGTTTAAACCGAAGGTTGCAGTAGGAATGAGCTGCACCACGGTAATTTCCCGTTAAATGGCAATGATCTTTTACTTTATCTTCGAACAGTAACTTACTACAAAGATAACAAAATTGAGATGCAGAAAAACTTTTTAGCTCAGCTTCAGTAAGAGGTAACATATTAATCTGATTTTTTAATACTCTACTTAGTCTCATAACGTCAGCGCCCAGATTTTTCAAAAAAACTTGAACACAATCAAGGCCGCGATAAGACACGTACCTATTGAGGGATGTATCATAAGAGCATACGATGTAATAACCAAATGCAATTGGAATGTGTTTTTGTAGGTTTGTTGTGTGTTTCGAGTTTTGTTCACCCGAAGTGGGTTCTAACATTGATTCGAAATCAGCGTAGATTACGAATGGCATGTCTTGCATACGCTCGAAATGCTTAAACTGTATCAATGTACCCTTTTCTGGCAGATTAGTTTTAACACCACTACATTTATGGTTATTGAGTTTAGTATGTTTCAGCGCCTACTCAATGTTATATGGCAACACTGACCTGCGTGTCATTGCCTACCAAAGAAATGTCACTCTCTTCCCTCCTCTGTAAAATTCGTATTACACGTGAATTTATGTAAAATTGATATTTTTTATTTACTTAGTCTCACAAACCAATAAGGGATACTACGTATCAGACGACCCACTTCACTACACTCAAACTAGCCAATAAGGAATGCCTAGTTACGACTTTGACAGTTCTTTTTTGTTTTTTTTTTGAGTGGGAGATACTGGCAAAGGCACAGTGTTTAACAGCCAATTTCTACGTAGCACCCTAGCCTATTATCTGTTTCATGTTTTTTTTCCAGTATTCCTACTTATTCGTAGGAATACTTAGTTACACCCAGTTTATTCATTAAAGATAAAAAAACACATTCATTGATTTATCTTTTTATTACTTTTAATTTCTTCTTATATTTATTTAATGCCTTTTGTTGCATTTGTGGCAAAACGAACGAACGAACTTTGTAACCGAAGTACGTCTGTCCCTTTCAGAATTTTGTTAATTGTATTGCACCAATTATAAATTGTAAACCGAATTGTTACATTAACAAAATACTCCGTGACAAGCGTGCCATGAAGAGTACAATTGAGGAAGTCAAACGAATACTTGGAAAGTACATGTTGTTTTATTTCTTTTGCCAGATTATTACTGTGCGGCTCTTTTTCCAAGTATTCGTTTGACTCCTTTACAATATATCCGAAATACCTCACGGCATGTTCCGACGGGTAGGTTAGTTTATTTTTTTTTACAGTTTTATACTCCCTTTGGCTGATCCAATCATGTATAGAGGTTTTTTGGTGGGAGGTGGTCAGATCTTTTTTGCATGCCTCACATTTATTTTTTTCTAAAATTTTACGGACTAACCAACCCGCCGTGTATGCGCGTGAGTGTACATGTAAACTTTCACGACGCGCTTGTACGTAAATATTCTGCAATTAAGCTTGTTGTACATTTGGTGCATTGCTGGGAACAACCTCAACCTCAGTTACCTTTTCGGCCTCAGTTTCGTTAAATAAATTTTTAATATTGAGCAGTTGATTACCCGATTCACCTTCACAATTGTAGGTATCTGAATGAAACTTTATGAATCGGGTAATCAACAGAGACCGAAAAGTGTTCGTAAAGGTGTGGCAATCTGGGTAGTTATTTCTGAAATTATATGCGCGTACTTGACCAAAAAAGTTCTCAATTGGGTCAGAGTTAAAGTACCTTGGGCGCATAATTTTAATATTTTTTGATTTAAAAAATTGCCACAACCTTTGCATACTTTTGAGTGTTGTTACCCAGTTTTTTAATGACGGCACAGACGCACGAGTGGCCTTCCCACTCACCCGGTCTACAAACTTTATTTTTTCAAATTTTTTTACTGCCTCCTCCCAAAACTGGTGGTGCTGTGAGTTTTCCGTAACAGCCTTTCTAAGGCTTTTCCCCTTGCTTCTTTTGTGACTCAACGTTGCCCTATTCGTTGAGTCAAACACGTCATCAAAAAATGAAACAATTTCTGACGTGTTTTTTAATGTTGAACTGACTTCTCGGCCATCTGAGTAATTAGCTGAAATAATAGAGATCATTGTAGAGAACTTGTGTACGTAGGGCAGATAGAGGAATTAAATATGATATCAATAATCAAGTATGGGAAATTAACTTTTACAGGTTGTATGGGCTAATTCGGTTCCGTCCACCCGCGCGTAATATTTTTCCGAGTATCCCCCTTAGCGGAGTAAGTTGTAAATAAAACATAAAAATAAACTTACAAAACTGAGAAGTATATGATAAAGCAGCTGACACAGTTTTGCTGAGTACTCTCGTGCAATTCTGCACCTGTAATAATAAATAAGTTATTGCAACGGCACACTCTTGGCGGGAAATTAATTTTTTTTAGTTTTTTATTTGCTGTCGGGACAGGTGTAACTTTTTAACTGGATACATAATGTCTGTTTGCGGTGGTAAACAGTGTTTTCGACATTATTGTGCAAATATATGTGGTATTGTGTCTTCTGGGGATTAAACTGTCTTTTGTTTTTTTTACAGTTTATAGACAAGACATTTAACCACAATCCCACCTGATGGAAAGTGCAGATGTGGTCTAAGGTGGAACTAAGTTTAGTGTACCCAAATCCACGACATACTTCAGCATGATCTCAATTCGATTACAATGACCCTCCAGGTACAATAGCACTGGGTCACCTTACATGCAATTTGATCAAAATATAGTAATATTACCTTCATTTTATTTATACTGTCAGGAAGCACGTGGTTGTCATTCAGCTTGTAACAGTCTTGGTTGGGCGTGATTACAGTCCGTCCGATACACGTCAACAATATCACTCCACTTTGATATTTTCCCCTCACTTTCAATATTTTTTGTGAGGAAGTTGTTCCGAATGCCTTTTATTAGGTGAGGGGGATCATATATCACTACCAGATTTTGGCCGCTTAGAGTGATGACTGGATCTGAAAAAAATATGATTTTTAATAGTCTAGGCCTGTGGATGGTCGAAGTAAATTACCCAATATTGTTTATCCCGATATTTATCTTCCCATTCGCGTTTTTACCGAATGCTGTTTTCCCAAAAATAGTATGCGTTCAAAAGTGTGTCCCCCCCCTCTAACTTCTAAAATAAGAGAATGACAAATCTTAAAATAATATGTGAATAACTATGCAAACTTCCAACGAAAACTGGGTTGAACGATATCTAGTAACTAGTTTTTACTAGACGAGAGAACTGGGAAACTGGAGGTTAAAAACCTTATCTTTAGTTTTTAAACTCACCGATACGTTCACCTGCTTTGATTTGCTCTCGTCTCGTATCTTTGAGAAGGCTGTTGATGGTGGATTGAAATGCGGTACCCTGATCACATATCAGCGCGACAGGCAACAGTCCAGCGTCAACAACAGTAGCAACAATTTCTTTAATTATCACTCTTAATTGGTCACGCTTAGTAGCACCCTCACAAAAATAATATGCTATTGGCTGTTGCCATTTGTGTACGGCGCCTCGAATCATAAATGCCAGCGCATGGTCAGCAAATTGGCAGGATTTCGATTGTAATTCAACAAAGCCGTTAATAGCATCTCTTGACCTACAGTATGTCAGGCCTGGTTGCAGAGAAACTTCGTCAAATATTATAGAGCAGTATCTTTTATTTTCACTCCATGAAGTCGTCTGAAATAAACAAAAATAGTTACATAAATGCATGAACCATAGAATACTATCCAAATGAAAAGAGTCACTGGTCATGCATGTCAATAAATAAGAAAATAAGAATGTTTAAAAAAAGGTTTACCAATTGTTTCATGGTGTCAAAGATTTGTTTGTTTATCCCTGGTAAAACTTTTATGTTTGAGATCATTTTATTGAGAGTGTTTTTAGAGGGCAAAATAAATATTCTTTTCAAAAACTTGTAGCACTTTGGGCTTTGCTTCATAATAGATAAAGCAATCATTTTTTCTTCATTTGAAAACCTTCTACCTCTCACTTTTTTGGTGCATTGTTGCACTTGCATCCAAAATATTTTTTGTGCCAATGGATTCATTTGGGACGATAATTTCTTAAATAAATCTGTTTTACTGAACGCCATCGCTCTCTTGGCTCTTTTTGTGTTTAACTGTTTCTTTGATAGCAAATACTTTTTATAAATTTTTCGACATTTCGGGGTCAAGGTTTGCACACTGTGAACCAATCGTTGTCTGGTATTTTTGCTTCTTTTGGGAGTCAACGGTCCAGCATCACTTGAAGGTGTACTTTCAGACTCTGAAATAGTAGAAACCAAAATATTGAAATGATTGATTACCGAACCGTGATTATTAACCGTGATAGCCCAGTGGGTAGAACACTCGGTTATCGTGCAAACGACTAGTGTTCAAATCCTGGGTCGGGCCTACACCAATTTGTCTTTTCTAAAAAAGACATATGTGTGGTTAATTTATCATGGTTGTTAACGGTGAGAGAAAAACATCGTGAGGAAACCCACATGGCTGAGTTGTACTTAGTCATGTGACAGTGTATTCATACAAAACGGCGATAGGCCTGCCCCCTATCACGTGAGTACACTGTCCATGCAAAACGTGGGTACTCTGAACACCAGGTGACAAAGTCACGTGATGTTCAGAAGTATTAGTACCTCTGCCAACCCCTTCGGGGATATTCGGCGTGAACGTTTATGTTATGTTATTATGTTATGATTACCGAAATTATTTGAAAAGTACCGGAAGTGTATAGCTAGCTAGCTGGGCTTGACTTGTTGTCGATTGTTGTTGTTATAATGTTAATGTTGAATTTTATATTAATTACCTCTGGCACGTTTTATTCCTCGTGTGCTCTCCATCTGCGAAGTGTTTGGTGAGAGAGGACAAATCTGCACCAAACCTGTAACATATGAAAAAGGTGTTTTTCAATAACATGCATAAAGTCAGGGTATGACCCGCTAGAATTCATGCCGCAGTGAAAGTTGTTCCTAATGATTTTTGACACTTCAAATCAGTATTTGTTTTTCAATTTTCCAAAATGACTCTCGGGATCGTTTAAAAACGAAGATCACGTTAGAACACTCTAAACGAATCCACTTTCAAGGGGGGAAGAGGAACGAGAGTTGTATATTTAAATGTAAAGGAGTCCACCTAGATCGCACTGACATGGAAAGCCCACATAAAGAAAAAGCGCCAGGAGCTTAACATCAAGTACAGATCCTTTGCAGTGGCTAATTTGACGCAATAGCAAGTTGAGCACAGATAATAAATTGCTAATATACAAAACAATATTGAAGCCTGTTTGGTTGTATGGAATTCAGCTATAGAGTAGTGCTTGCACTTCAAATATCCTAATGCTACAAAGAATGCAAAACAAGATTGTTTGCAATGTTGCCAAAGTATTGGTTGGTTTGTGACCAATATGGAGCAACTGAATATGAAAACCATAAGTGAAAAAATCTGATTATCCTCAACAAACTACCAGGGAGGATTGCAGAAGCACCCAAATTAACTATCACAAAAGAATTTTAGACCTTATGCGAAGCGTCTAAAGAGATATGACATCACTGAGTTGCACAATAGAGTGTAGCTGAATAATATGAGGAGGGCCCACTCGGGCTCACACTCTACATGTTTCAACTCCAACAACGATTCTGTTAAAAGTCAAAGACTGATCACAGATACAAACTTAACAAAATAAAAAAATAACTAGAATAAAGAACGACCGAAGTTATAAAATCTAAAATAGTATTCCAAGCATTTCTCTATTTACCTTTTTTGACTGACTGACCTACTAGCTGAGCGGCCCAATGAGTTTGAAAAAGTCACAATAGTGGCCATTTAATTTAAAACTGTTACCTGTACTTGATGTTTGTGGGACATTTTCAACTGGCATTACAGGATGGGAAGTAGTCGGCCTTTCATGCGCCAAACCTGAAATGGATATTGGATGGAATAAAAAGTCAAGTACAGTATATAACCTTATAGAATATACCTCGGCTAACCTTGGACATATTTCTGTGATAGGCAAATCTGCTGGGTTATGTGGAGAATGCACTGACTAACTTTGATATCCATTCCTTGTCACAATTAAGAACTTATCATTCATGTCCTTCTTCATACATATTTTGTTGTTAGACAGATTGAAAGACTCAACATTAAGTAGCAAAAAATGCGAATAATAACCGTTGTTCATGTTGTATTTTCTAAAACCTAGCACAGCAATACTTAGTAGGTATTATCAAAATTAGGGATAATTGCACTGGAGCTTTGTGTTATAGCTAACACCACTCCAGGACCTGCCTCATATAAATAGCTTTCAAGGAAAATACATGAATACAACCAAAACCAGCTAACCATAACTTACCGGCAGACTTAGAGTATGAATGGTCTTCATGTCGTTCCTTTTTGGAATAGCAGTGTTCAGTGCATATGTCCACTGGAAAAAAACGAATAATGCTATGTAAATTCTGGGCATATAGGTATATTATGTTGGCATATATTAGGTTATGTTGTTTTTCTGGAAGGAAAGTAACAGGCTTTTAATATTTACTTACTTTTGGTTTCGGAAACTATTGCTGGTACGCCGCTTTCTATCTCATTTTCCGAAAATAGTGTTGGGTATGCACCATAACGCAAACGAGACGTGGTTTTAATGAACCTCGTTTCAAAATGCTTGTGACACACAAACATCTTACGAAGTCTCTGAAAACTACGGCTACGAAGATGAACACTATCAATGCACTGTAACCACTTTTGGAGTCTTATCTCTGATTTGGGAAACTGATGCATTTTAACGTCCTGTCGTTTACTGGCACAGTTTTCTATGCAACACTTGTTGTACATGGTGATAAATACCACAAGGTATTTCCAACGAATTACTGGTTTAGCTGAGAGGATAAGCTCGGATAAAAATCAACGAAACTTCACTCGACCAACGTAAACTGTAACTAACAAAAGTAATAAAATAACCAACCAAAACAAATTAAAGCAAACACCGCACCGTTGTGTGAAAACATGAATTTGAAAAGGAATGGAAAAGAATGAATTGATTGATTGAATGAAATGTCAATTCAAAAATTTGACTTAAAAAATTTAATGAAAAAAAAAAGACATCATATTCGTAACTAGACCCATCGACAATACCATAGACTTACGGCCCATACATTTTTTAGGAAGATTAACAGCCGTGCTTAGTCTGGTAATAGTACCCAACATATGGTCCATTCGTCCCGGATATTATTCTTGAGCCAGACTATTGAAGATCAGAGGATTTATCAATTATTACCGGAATACTAAGAAGAAACAAATTTTGAGGTTACTTTCATGATATCAAGAAAGTGAAAATTAGCTACAGATCCAAATCGACGTGGTGTTAAGTATATATTTCGTAATAACTCGGTGCCAACACTCATTTAAGTTAAGTTAAGTTAAGGAACTGTAATTCAGGTCAGTATATTAGAAATTATTACTATTAAAATTCACACCATTTTGTCAAACTGAAATGTCTTGCAATATCTCATTGTGAAATAAATAAAGGTTTATGTTACCACTATAGGTAATGTTATTAACCTGTTTGTGCTTTATTTATTCACATTATTATGTTCTACATTGATTAACTTCAAGACTAAATAATAGAATCAAGTGAGTGAATTTCCCGGGGCCATTTATAGCATGGCATCGATGAAATCCATACAAAAAGACGTAGTTATAACTTTTAAATATTTTTTTCTAATGAGATGAAATAGTAATCTATGCGGAGCCATAAATATTTTAGTTATAGGACTAATAGATATTCCACAAAAAAACATTAAACCTCTAAATTTTTCATTTCCGAGGTTGTCCGCACGCCACCTTGACGTGAATTATAGCTTATTGAAAAAAATCTATTGGTTGTTTTTACAAAAACATAGCTTTATTTGTTACTTGAATAGTTGTAGTATCGTTGCGAAAAACGTTTATTCAAATATTTAAACAATACAACTAATAGTTACTACAAACTCATTTGTCCCAGGAACACCATTCATTACCATGCCCTATACTTATTTAGGAATATCATTTTATTAAAAGACTTTCTTCACCCCCACTCTGCGTTAAACGTTACGTCTTAGTGCCGCCCAAGTGCTCAACGTAGGAGGAAGTTCATAAGTATCTGCGTTTTCGCGCCTTAAATGTAAGTATCATTTTTTTTCGTTACTCGTCATTTTCTCTTTCATTGCCATGGGTAGGTATAACTTATGTTTTTGAAAGATTGTCTTCTTGTAAAGGTATTCAATAGAACACTATTTCTATTATGGATGTATGTTTAGTATTTAATCATTCGAATAATAAATAAGTTATAAGTAATTTAACATTTTTGCCTTGTTTTTCATTGCCATGCTTTCATTTTCATGGTTTCCGTGGCCAAAATTTGCTATGGAAATGAAAAAACAGCCACTAAAATGAAAAGAATTTCATTGCCGTGACCTGATTTTTCATTTCCATGGCATAGTCATTCACTTCCATGGCCTGGTGGTTCATTTCCGTGGCTTAGTGTTTCATTCCCATAATAAATTTTTTCATTGCCATGGTATGATTAAATCTAAAGTATTACAGTAATAGCGAATAACAAAACAGGTCTCATGGAATTTTTACATATTTAACAAAATTATGCTTTCAAGCTTACTATGAGCTCATAGTTAATACAAGGTATTATATGACAATGAGACAATATAATAAGATCCGTGTTAAGGAAGATATTTTATACTAGGCTTCAAAGCTTATAAAATTTTTCGACCGCCACATACTAATTAGCGCTATTAGTACTGACAATAAGTATAGGAATCGAAAAAAATATGACAGATTTATTTTATTTGATACATCAAACTCAGAGGTATCTTCAAACTTATAAATGAAATGTTAATTCATCGTCATGAAATACCTAGTAGACCTAAATCGCTCACTCACACATATTCTTTAGATGATGATAATAATGGGCTGCTTATTTTAAGGTGTCATGATGTCCAAACAAAAATTAACCGAAGAGGAGAGGAAAGAAAAAGATTGGCTGAGCAAAAGCGACGCCAAAAAATAAGAAGCGATCCTGTACTACGAGATCAGAATCGTATAAGAGAAACAGACAATGTACAAAGATTGAGCAATTGTTAAAGATTATCCATAAGTTTTAAGCTTATGACTTTTTATATTTACTTGACAAAAGATGAAAAATAAGATAATTATAGTATTACTCTTTTTGATAATAATGGGCTGTGATTATTGACAGTAAAACATCAAAAAATGTGCCTTGTTCAGCTTTGGATTTAAAAACAAAATTTGTGTTGTAAGTGTTTAAAAATGATATTTTGTATAACTACCTGTCTATTTTATTTTTGTCAATCTAGTTATTTTACAATTTAAATAAATAATAGTACGTTACCTACTTTGATTCCGATAACTTTGTTTTATATAACTTTTTTTTTATATATATTCAGAATAAATACAATACAATTAAAAAAAAAGTTGATCATCAGACAAGATTACAGGCTATCGATGGATAACAAGAAAAGCACAGGAGTGTTTGTCTCAGAGATCATTGAAGGAGGCCTATGTCTGAGACCAACAATGTTAAAAATAATTGACAAATGTTTAGTTAATTCAATTAAAGTAGACACTCACTGCAAAAATAATAATATCTGAATATGGCTTTCTCATAGTGAGATATACAATTTTAAAAGGATTTTCATTCCCGTGGTACAGATCTTTCATTGCCGTGGACGCTCGATTCATTTCCGTGCACGCGTGTTTCATTTCCATGTACTCTTGTTTCATTGCCATGGCATTGAATTTTTAATAATGTAAATCTCACTAGTTTTATAAGTTATCTGCTGGATATTAAGATATAATGTATAAATTATCAAAAACTTCAATAATATCGATCAAAAATAAATAAAAACCTTGATTTAAAAAAATCCACGGAAATCAATATTTTAACGGTCTTGTTGAAATCCACCCAAGTGAGCAGTGGAGCTGTATGCTGTATAGTAAGTAATAACCTCTTGATTTGCATATTTTTTGCTAATGTATGTAATTATCTGATAAGCATATAGTTTTCCATGGCATAAACATAACATAACATAACATAAACGTTCACGCCGAATATCCCCGAAGGGGTTGGCAGAGGTACTAATACTTCTGAACATCACGTGACTTTGTCACCTGGTGTTCAAGTAATATTAAACACTTCCTTAAATAGAAGTCTAAGTACATACGGTGTAGTGAGTTAATTTGATCTTAATTGTTATTTCTTCATTAACTAACTTCAATAGATATTTAAGTACATATATTTCATTGTATTGTACCTTTTTATTTCATAATACTTTCATAATGTTCCTTCAAGTTGAAAACTAAAACTTCTGAGTTAAGATAATTAATAATTTAGGTAGTTAATTAACTACATATGTAATTGAAACTTTAAATCTATAGGAAGTTAATTATTTGATCTAATACTGTTCTTTTCCCTTATATAACCTATTGTTCATTGAAGAAAGGAGTAGGCAGGTGTACTCACATATTTATATTGAATTTCTATAAGTGTTGTAAGTTTGTTTATTCAATAAACAGGTGGATAATACTTCTCTCAGAATGACCGAGGAAAAAGAACTAATTAAAAAACGTGCCAGCTTTAAAGGCAGATTAACTCTTTTTATTAATTACTTGAAGTCATTGGAGTCTGGAGAAAGTGATGACTCTATTACAAAGGAATTGCAGTTGCGCTTAATTAAACTGGAGTCGTTGTATGAGCAGTATGATGAGGTACAGTTGCAGTTAGAATGTATAGTTGACAACATTGATATGCAATTTTCTGAGCGAGCAGAGTTTGAAGCGCTATATTATAAAACATTAGCTAAAGCTCAAAATATGTTGTTAGATTTTCAGAATAGAAATAGTAATAGTGATAAAAACAGTCACACAAATAATAGTGTCAGTGGCGGTAACCATAGGCTTGTTAAGTTACCTACCATACAGATTCCAAAGTTCAATGGTTCTTATGAAACTTGGCTAGGATTTCATGACACTTTTACTAGTCTCATACATAATGTTGATGACATTGATGCTATCAATAAATTCCACTACTTGCGTGCTTCTCTAGAGGGTTCGGCAGCTTTGGTAATACAGTCAGTCGAGTTCTCAGCGAGTAATTATAATGTGTAATATAATGTTTTTTGACATGAATTCCTCATGTGGGGATTATTACTCATAAATAAAAGATGTTATTAAAGGAAAGAAAAATTTTTCGACACTGGTGGGGTTCGAACCCGCGACCTTCGGGTATACGCCCCCGTCGCTCTGCCAACTGAGCTACAGAGTCAGTTGGCATCCAGCGCGAAATTTCTCTATCCTTTGTTTCTTTTTTTACACGTTCAAGTAGTGTTTGCGTTTCCTACCTCCGAATTTTAACTAATTCGGACGGCCACTTGTCTACCTTTTCAGATAGAATGCAAATGTTGGAAACGCCTAACTATCACATAATTTAATGTTTTTTGACATGAATCCCTCATGTGGGGATTTTTACTCATAAATCAAAGATGTTATTAAAGGAAAGAAAAATTTCGACACTGGCGGGGTTCGAACCCGCGACCTTCGGGTATACGCCCCCGTCGCTCTGCCAACTGAGCTACAGTGTCAGTTGGCATCCAGCGCGAAATTTCTCTATCCTTTGTTTCTTTTTTTACACGTTCAAGTAATGTTTGCGTTTCCTACCTCCGAATTTTAACTAATTCGGACGGCCACTTGTCTACCTTTTCAGATAGAATGCAAATGTTGGAAACGCCTAACTATCACATAATTTAATGTTTTTTGACATGAATTCCTCATGTGGGGATTATTACTCATAAATAAAAGATGTTATTAAAGGAAAGAAAAATTTCGACACTGGCGGGGTTCGAACCCGCGACCTTCGGGTATACGCCCCCGTCGCTCTGCCAACTAAGCTACAGTGTCAGTTGGCATCCAGCGCGAAATTTCTCTATCCTTTGTTTCTTTTTTTACACGTTCAAGTAGTGTTTGCGTTTCCTACCTCCGAATTTTAACTAATTCGGACGGCCACTTGTCTACCTTTTCAGATAGAATGCAAGTGTTGGAAACGCCTAACTATCACATAATTTAATGTTTTTTGACATGAATTCCTCATGTGGGGATTATTACTCATAAATAAAAGATGTTATTAACCCTCGGCGTGCCTGGTAGAAAAAAGTTACATGGCGTGCCTGGTGGGTCGGTGAGACCCTAAATTTAAATATTTTTTTTCTCCTACAAATTGATATCAATGTAGTATATTTTTTGATTTTATAATAAAATTAAACATGTTTTTTAGGGTTTTAAATAAAATACGTGTTCGAATTAATAATATTTTCAAAAGAATTTTTAATTAAACTTTTACCTTGTTTTTTAACGTAGAATTAAACATCTTATGTTCATAAATATGCAAAATCAACTAAAACTAAAGAAATCACAATCAGACTTTGGGGATCATAATGCACAAAGGTTATCTTATATTCTAAGCTAAAATAATTAGTCTTCTTCATTTCCGACATCATTTTCAGGAACATAGCAATTTCCACACTGGAAAATTGCATGATCTAGGCACACGTGGCTTTTGCACGTCTCACAGATGTATTGAGTTTTACGGTCTTTCTTTGATGGACAAACGTAACATCTACGCCTTACACCTGGAGCTGTTTTTTTCACCGGTGGACCTTCGTTGAGACCAATATAGTCAGCAATTCGTTGGCGGAGATTTGTGGAAAGGCGAGCATTTTTCTGTCTTGATTTCAGATGAGATTCTATCAATGTGATACCCAGATCTTTGATAAAATTTCTGCGATTGGTTTTGATATCAGGGAAGTTTAGCATTTGAATATTTTTTGCATTTATACCTGCAGAGTTCAGCAACCAGAAAAACAGAGTGAGCGGCCATCTTCTGGAGTTTCTTGATACATCATAAGATCTAATAAGCTAGTCAACGTTGTCAACACCACTTTTAGTTTTGTTATAGAATGTAATAACTGCTGGTTTTTGCTTCTCGCCTGATTGCAGGTCGATTTCCATATCATGATGGAGAGATGATAGCAGGAACACCTTTTTTCTAGAAAAGACAAATTGGTGTAGGCCCGCCCCGGGATTTGAACACTAGTCGCTTGCACGAGAACCGAGTGTTCTACCCACTGGGGTATCACGGTTATATATATATATATATATATATATATATATATATATAAAATAAGTTACTATTTAAAATATTATGTTTATTTTTAACGAATTAACGACACAAAACCACTAATAGCAACAAATGAATACTTACATTGAAACCTAACGCCGTATGCCTGGTACCCGAGCGCACTTTGGGCACGTCCTTTCACTACTGGAGCAGGCCCCGGACTTAGGTAGCGGGCGGAGGGCGACAATCAGTTCACTACGGTCAGCTACTGAGAGCGGTTGCACGCGAATTTCAAATTACAATGAATTATAACGGTTTAACGACTGCGGTGGGTCTCACAGACCCAACCAGGCATGCCGAGGGTTAAAGGAAAGAAAAATTTCGACACTGGCGGGGTACGAACCCGCGACCTTCGGGTATACGCCCCCGTCGCTCTGCCAACTGAGCTACAGTGTCAGTTGGCAGAGCGACGGAGGCGTATACCCGAAGGTCGCGGGTTCGAACCCCGCCAGTGTCGAAATTTTTCTTTCCTTTAATAACATCTTTTATTTATGAGTAATTATAATGTGGCCTGGAAGCTTCTTTGCTAGCGGTTTGATAACAAACATTTATTAATTCAAAATCATGTGTCAGCCTTATTTAATATTGATTCACATGCAAAGGAGTCTTCTTTCTCCTTAAAACGTTTGATTGACATTTTAAACAAAAATTTACGAGCACTGAACTCACTAGGAGAACCAACTGACAAATGGGATACTCTGTTAATTTATATTGTTACACATAAGTTAGACCAAAAAACTTATCGCGAATGGGAAGAATTTAAGAGTCGTGAAAATAAAGACATTCCTATCACATTTGAGAAGTTTTTATCATTTTTAAGGAACCGTGCTGATTTATTAGAAACATTAGAGCTGTCTCGTAGCAGTGGTAATTCAAGTCATCATAATATTCAAATTTCTGCTAATAAACAAAATATTAAGGTAAAGGCTATGGTTATGCAGAACTCAAATACACAATCTAATTCCAAAGGTTGCCCCAACTGTAAGGGTGACCATAATTTAATATCTTGTCCACAGTTTCTATCATTGACCAATAAAGCTCGTCTAGAACTAGTACCGAGTTTTAAGTTGTGTTACAACTGTTTCAAGTCAGGTCATTATTCCAATCAGTGCAAAAAGCCTGGTTGCAAAACTTGTAAGCGCAAGCATAACACGCTTATTCACGTTAATGATTCTAGAAGTGCAACTAGTAATGAGACTTATCATTATCAAGACAAATCGTCTGAGGCTGAGCCTTCATCACTTTCACCCTCTACGTCTGCTAGGCCTGGCGCAGTAAGTACGCCGGAAAACGTTGCATTATCTGTGAACGTCATGTCATGTAATAGGGATGTACAACATGATGTGTTATTATCGACTGCACTTATAAAGCTGTGTGATTTCCACGGAAAAGAACATATTGTTCGTGCTGTTTTAGATAGTGGTAGTACATCGTCTCTCATGACTGAGAAACTGTGCCGTCAGTTAAATCTAAAAACCCATCAGGTAAATCGGTCAATCCTGGGCATTAACAATGCCGTTTCAAACGTAGGTAAAACATGTCATGTAAACATGAAGTCATTAAATGATTGCTTCACAGCAGATCTTCATTGTTTCGTTTTGCCATCTATCACAAGTAGCGTTCCAGGACAAGAAATCCGTTTATCAGACTTAAATATTCCTTCTGATATCAGTTTGGCTGATCCAAAGTTTTATATTCCTGCAGAAGTGGATATTCTCTTAAGAGCTGATTTTTTTTGGGTTTTGTTAGGTTCCCACAAAATTATGTTGGGTGACGGCAAACCGATGCTTTTTGAAACAAAACTTGGATGGGTAGTTTCAGGCCCTATACATAGTAATTATCTAACTTTGCTTTCACGCGAAATTAAATGTCACTTAACTAAAATTATTTCTCCCACTGATTATATCAGATGGACGCTATTCGAAACGATTTAACACGTTTTTGGCAGCTTGAAGAAGTCTGCTCTAAGTCGTCTGAGTATTCTTTAGAAGAGAAGCAGTGTGAGGAACATTTTGTTCAGAATACGTCTCGCCTCGACGATGGTCGTTTTTGTGTTCGTATTCCACTGAAGCAAGGTCCGGAAGTATTAGGCCATTCACATCAAAGAGCATTGCAATGTTTATCTTCGTTAGAGCGTAGATTAAAACAAAAGCCTGAGCTAGGCAAAATGTATCATGACTTTATGTCAGAATACGAATCACTAGGGCATATGTCTCAAATTCAAGAGCGCGATTCAAATAATAAATCCTATTTCATACCACATCACGGGGTACTACGTGAAAGTAGCACCACTACAAAGCTTCGGGTAGTATAATGCCAGTTGTCCTTCTTCGTCAGGAGTTTCTTTTAACGACATCCAAATGGTCGGTCCGTCAGTTCAGGACGATCTTTTATCTATTTTACTCCGATTTAGGCAACACAAATATGTTCTAGCCGCCGATGTCGAAAAAATGTATCGACAAATCGTCGTTCATCCTGCAGACAGGTTCTTTCAGCGCATTCTCTGGCGTCATGATACTCGGGAACCAGTTAAGATATATGAATTGAACACGGTTACGTATGGCACAACCAGTGCTCCTTTTCTCGCCACACGATGTATTAAACAACTCGGTCTTGATTGCAAGGATGACGTTGTTTCTGAAATCATTAAACATGACATGTACGTCGATGATTTACTTAGTGGCGCTGATAATTATGATGATGTTATGGCTATACGTACCACCATTAATGAGGTGTTCGCATCTGCCGGTATGTCCCTTAGAAAATGGAAGTCAAATAAACCCGAAATTGTGTCCGATAATACACTGACATCGCTTGACTTAAATATAGGATCTAATGAACCTGATAAATTGTTAGGGCTTAGTTGGTATGCGCATTGCGATGATCTCTGTTTCCCTATCAGGTCTTCGATTACCAAAATCAACACTAAACGCGACATATTATCGGTTATTGCACAAGTTTTTGATCCCCTTTTATCTCCATTTGTTATTACAATGAAGATGCTGCTTCAACAGTTATGGCTCAACAAGTCTTCTTGGGATGAAGTATTAAATCCTGAAATAGAATCTCGATGGTATAATATTGTCAAGACTTGGTCATTGTTAAATGATATTCGTATTCCGCGAAGAGTTTTAAGTGATTCTTATGAAAGTATTGAAGTGCATATCTTCACTGACGCTTCTGAACGAGCGTATGGTGCTTGCGTATACATTCGGAGTGTAAATTCTGATGGTAATGCTGTCGTTCGGTTGTAAATGGCTCAAAGCCGTGTAGCGCCAATCAAACCCTTAACAATTCTTCGTTTGGAGCTGTGTGGCGCTTTAGTGGGAGCTCGTCTTTTTGAAAAAGTATCAAATTCTCTCCACTTGAAGATTAATCATGTCTTCTGTTGGACTGATTCTACAATAGTACTAGGCTGGTTACAAATGCTGCCTTCAAAACTACAGCCCTTTGTGCGGAATCGGGTATCAGAGATTTTAGAACTGACGGGTAACTGCAGCTGGAAACACGTTCCAACTGACAAGAACCCTGCTGATTTAATTTCAAGGGGTTTAGATATTGCATCATTAAAGGAACATGACATGTGGTGGTCTGGTCCAGAATTTTTGAGAAAAGAATCTGCTGTATGGCCTACCCAACCTAGATATAACGAAAACGACACACTACCTGAAACTCGACCCGACCTTTCGTTAAATATTGTTATTACAGACAATAAGAACTACATAAATAATCTAATTGATTTCTCACGTTTTTCAAATTATTTGAGATTGATCCGTTCTGTTGCTTATGTTCTACGTTTTATTAATTTATGTAAAAGGCAGAAAGCTACAACTCCTTTTATTAATGATGACGAATTGCGTAATGCTTTAAATGTTATTGTTCGGAAATGCCAAGACGAATCATTTGTAGAGTATCAGCTATTAATAAAGAAAGAGCCTTTGCCGAAAAGGAGTTCTTTGCTTAAATTTAATGTGTTTTTAGATGATAACCTTATAATGCGAGTTGGTGGTCGTCTTGACAATTCTGATTTTTCTTACGAAAAGAAACATCCTGTAATTATACAGTCCACATATATTTTTACGAAGCTTTTATTTAATTTTGAGCACAAGAAGTTAATGCATGCTGGTCCACAACTATTACTCGCGAATGTAAGAGAAAGGTTTTGGCCGATCGGGGGTCGAAATTTAGCGCGAGCTTGTTATCACAAATGTATAGTTTGTGCGCGATTAAGAGGTAAAATTGAGGCACCATTGATGGGCAACTTACCCAAACAGCGGCTTCATCCAAGTTTTCCATTTGAAACGGTTGGCGTTGACTACGCTGGTCCTATTTTGAGTGCTAGTCGACAAGGGCGTGGATGTAAATTAGTAAAAGTGCATATTGCGGTTTTCATTTGCTTTGCCACCAAAGCCATTCATTTAGAGTTGGTGGGTGATTTAACAAGCAATAGTTATTTGTCAGCCTTGAAAAGGTTCATTGCACGGAGGGGTAAACCCGTTACTATATATTCCGACAATGGAACTTCTTTTGTAGGTGCATACAACGACTTATCAAAGTTTCTTAAGTCAAACTGCAATGAGTTAGGTAATAATTTAGCGAATGATGGCATAAATTTCCATTTCATACCTGCATATACACCCCACTTTGGTGGTCTCTGGGAGGCGGGTGTTAAATCCACAAAACACCATTTAGTTCGAGTATTGGCTAATTGTACAATTATGAAGAACTTAACACCACCCTCGTCCAAATTGAAGCGATTTTGAACTCTAGACCTCTCACACCACTATCTGCTGATCCTGTCGACCTTACACCACTGACCCCAGGACATTTTCTTATTGGGCGTCCTCTCATATCTTTACCACAACGCGATGTTCAAGATATGACTTACAATCACTTAACTCGATTCCAACGCATTGAACAACTCCGTCAACATTTTTGGACAAGGTGGAGTAAAGAATACATTGCTGAATTGCAGCAAAGAATAAAATGGCGTTCGGGCAAGGATGGCTTAAAGACGAATTCACTAGTGGTTATAAAAGAAGACCACTTGCCACCATTGCAGTGGAGGATGGGCCGAGTAATAGCAGTGCATCCTGGTGCTGATGGGATTGCTCGGGTAGCTGATATTAAGACTGCTGCTGGTGTCATTCGAAGAGCATTTAGCAAGATTTGTCCGCTGCCAATTACGACGGATTCTGGTTGAAAGCAAGGCATGGCTTTCAACGCCCGGGGGCATGTTTCAGCGCCTACTCAATGTTATATGGCAACACTGACCTGCGTGTCATTGCCTACCAAAGAAATGTCACTCTCTTCCCTCCTCTGTAAAATTCGTATTACACGTGAATTTATGTAAAATTGATATTTTTTATTTACTTAGTCTGGTAATAGTACCCAACGAGTATGACTGGAAAAAAATATCATGCAATCATCACAAAAAGATATTTTGCTATGATGTTTTGTGACCTGATTCCTAACAAGACGGCTTAAATTTTTTATGAGACAGTAATGTGTGTTTTTGCCATTTTTCCAAGAACAACAAATTAACGTGATGTTTCTTTTTTTGAATGGACTTGTATAATGGTCCAACAATTGTTTTGTTATTTTTTAGACCGTAAATATTTACACTAATATTTTTATTATTCTTTTCAAACATCCTTACATCCCTGAAGCTTACTGGAAAAGTCATGTGTTTAGTGTTTAATAAAGTATCAAAGTAACGATATGATGACGTTCTATTCGAATTTTGCTGGACCGGAAATAAAGCTGCCATAATGCACCACAAAAAGCAAAAATGATCAGCATTTTGGATGTTGACACATGCATGCTTTAATTTAATAGCTCTCGGTAGGTCGATAAACCCTGATGCCCGCAGAGGATTATATTTGTTAACGTTAACCTGTAGATAAGAATTGGCAACAAAGGCCTAACCGCTATCTCTTTCCTGGAATTCAACAATACTAGCAACAATTTGTTCGACAACCTTTTTAAATAGTATTTTCTAAGATTTTCACGATTGCACATTATAATTGAAACAACTTTTTTAATTAAACGCAAATGTAACTTAAAAATGTTGTGAAGGTAGTTAGTATTAATAATTTTATAGTACTGTATAATGACAAATAACACCTCAGTCTTCCCGTGACCATGATAACTGAAAAGTTTTCGAAACGTCGGGCTTTGAAAATAATGTAATAACACGCGATTAAAATATCCGAAAATTAAAAAGTTGTTTCAACCTTTTTAAATATTTCATTAAAATCATAGTTTTTATGAATGACAATATTCCCGGTAGCAAAAGTTCACGATTATCAATTTTTGGGAGAGAAAACTCTGCAAACAGTTCAAAATTGACTTTTACACTGTCAAAAGAGTCAAGTCGTGCATCAATTAGATGGCGAACACGGCTACGTAGCGAGCGATTAAACACGGCCGGCGGGCTCGACCCGCGAGCGTCGTCGCTGTCCGAGCTCGGCCTCACCCTGTAAGTTGCAATGCGGTTACGAAATGCGGATGACACTTTCTCAATTTCATTACAGCACTATTGTTTTTATGTACAATGCTTCGCAAATGTGAGGAAAAAGATCTACTTTTTACTGAGACATCACAAACAGAACAATATATGGGTAATTGTCAAATTTTGTCAATTTTATCCTAATTTCCGTGGTCAAAAAAAAATCTTTAAGATACTTTAAAATTGAACATGGCAATTGAAGGTAGACAAATAATGAAATATTTTAATTTAAAGGGGACGTCATAACGCTAATTATTTTTCGAAATATGAGCATGCAAAGTTTTGGTAACCACCGAAATTAAAATCTTCCACAGAAATTATTTTGTTTGGACACTGAACTTTTTTTAATCCACCGTAATTGTTGATTGTAATAAAAATCATTTACCTATTATACCATCATTTACCTATGACGCAGTACCTACAATCTCGATAAATTATATTTTTTTCTACATTCGCAACTATTAACAATTTTTGTATATATTACCAAAACGTCCGTGGACTGAGAACCAAAACATTAGACTTATATAATAGCATTTTATGTAATAATTTTGATATTATTATAATTACTGAAACTTGGCTCGTGGATGGTGTCCTTGATTCGGAATTATGTGACGATAGGTACGACGTATTCCGACTGGACCGCGACCGCGCTACCGCAGGTAGAAAAGATGGGGGCGGTGTCATGGTCATTGTCCGTCGATCATTGAATGCAGTTCCACGTCCAGAGTGGACAACGTCCTGTACGGATTGTCTATGGGTCACTATACCAGCTAAGGTTCTTCGTGGTAGTACTAATGACCTACATGTATGTGCTGCATACCTACCTGAAAAAATGGGTCGTACGTCGTCGTCCTATACTCCATCTTCACATAAACAACATAATTTCGTCCGTCGCCGCTACTAAAACGTTACATTCGAATGCCAACTTCATAATAGCTGTAGATTTCAATCTGCGCTGTTTACGCTGGTCACCCTCTGGGGTTGAGCATCTCCGTAGAGAACTGTTATCCGTCCAAGAAGCAGCCACTGATCTCATTGATGAATTCCAAGCTCTTGAACTTCGTCAATATAATACTATCTCTAATGGCAGCGGACACACTCTTGACTTGATCTTTAGCAATTTTGCTTTGGAACTGACTCGCTCTCCTGTCCCACTGATAAAAGAAGATATTGCACATCCATCTTTGGAAATCCATGCCAATGATCTCATAGCGCTCCCTCTTCCAGAAGCCAATTGTACTAGGTATCGTTTTCGTAGAGGTGACTATGATGCTATTTGCAGTGTGCGCAATGAATCTAACTGGTCTACGATTTTGTCTGCTGATTCGGTCGATGATGCGGTCAAATTATTTTATGACATTATTCACGAAACCATTAGTAAGCATATCCCACTGGATACTAGAAGAAAAAACTCTCAGTACCCTGTATGGTTTAGCAAGTCACTCATAAAAATCGCAAGAGAAAAAGCCAATATTCACAAAAAATGGAAACTTTATAAAAACCCACTTGATTATGCAGAATTCTCCCTACTGCGCAAGAGACAGAAGATTATGCAGGATGTGTGCTTTCAACGTTACGTAGAAACAATGCAATCTAATATTAACCCATTAATGGTCAAAACAAAACTACACGGATTTTAATGATTTTTTATTTATATATTAATTGAAGAAAGTACAAAAAAAATTATGAATGAGAAAAATAATGTTTTTTTTTATTTTTTAGGTATTTGGAGGGGTGTTCCCAAAATGGCACAGTGGCCACTTAAGAGTGATAACTTTTAAAACATGGTTTTTCAATGCATAGTGTCTTCTTGCATTTTTTGCAACCCCATCGGCTTCTATTATGGTAGGTAGGTGATCGGCGCCATCAAGTTGCAGACCCTCTATGTTTGACGATGAAGGACGAGCGCAGTGTCTCAGGGGGGATTGCTTCAAATAGAATCTGGCTATGCTTCGCCGAAATAAAAGTTGGTCCATGGGTTCTTCCCTAGACTGCACATGTAATCGCCAAGCATTTGCTAAGGCCATATCAATCATGTAGGTATACAATACCCACCACCATTTCTTGCCATGAACGCCAATTCTGTATAGTGAAATGGACTGATCCATTTTATCAACTCCTCCCATGCCTTTATTATAATTTTGATATAAATGTGGGATCGTCATATCGTGGGGCGAGGTTAGATTGTCCCTATATGCGACATTGTTGTGCCCTCCATGCTCCCTGTGTAAAAAAGGATAGGGCTTTGTAAATATATTATGTGTATATTAAGTTATGTCTTTCCTAACATAGTATGTAAGCCTTTACTAACACTAATGTGAGTCTTTGTTACTTGAATATACATTTTTATTATTATTATTTTAGGTATGAATTTAAGTTCCTCGCCTCTCCCATGGCCGAAAATGGAAATATAAATTTTAAATGGGAGAGGCGGTACTCCCCAACAAAAGCACAGTCGGTCGGGGTCAGGGAGTCAGGTTCAAGAACCGACGGACGATCTGAGCCGTATCGAGCAGCACCGCTTTCTGCATTTGTGCTGGAACCGACACGCCACAGAAATCCAACCGCCTCAAGTTGGTCGCGAGGCTGGTTGGAATTAACCCGTTCGCGGACAAAACAATTGGGATTATTTCTGTCGAAGTCACACCCCACATGTCGGTGATCTCGTGGGCCAGATCGAGATATTTCCGACGCTTCTCGGTTTCGGCTTTCACGAGACCCTCGTCATGAGGGATAGTGACATCCACTAGAAATACCCTCGACTGCGACCGATCCCATACCACGATATCAGGCTTATTCGCTAGGATAGTCCTGTCCGTGATAACGGATCGGTCCCAATAGATTTTGGCACGGTCGTTTTCTAGGATTGGCTCCGGCAGATACTTGTAATACGGCAGCCTCTGTTGCAAGAGTCCGTATTTCAGAGCGAGCTCCTGATGCAGGATTTTGGCTGCTTGGTTGTGTCTGTGCAAGTACTCAGTGTTAGCAAGAGCCGAACAACCGGAAATAACATGCCTAAGTGACTCTCCGGGACGGCCACATGCTCGACAGATGTCTGTGGTACCGTCCTTTAGGATGTATTTCCGATAGTTCCGCGTCTTGATAACCTGGTCTTGTATTGCACAGACAAAACCTTCCCCGAAACGCAGCCAATGCAGGGAGGCTTTACGGTCCACGAAAGGTTCGTGAAGTACCTTGTAAAACCTCCCATGCAGCTCCTTCTCTTTCCATACGGACTCCCGATCAGAGGTGCTAAGTACCTCCGGGGTTCGCCAATCCTGTGAGGCCAACGATAAGGGAGTCAGTCCTTTATCACTAGCGACCACCTCTCCCCGAATACTATCATCCGTCATCGTCAAAAAATAGTTTCTGAGGTTGCATACCTCGCGGTTGTGCATAGTTTTGGCACTCAAGAGGCCTCGACCACCACACTTCCGCGGGATATACAATCTCATAACCGACGACCTCGGATGATGCATTCGATGAGAGGTCATCATCGTGCGGACTCGTCTGTCCAGAGCGTCGAGTTCGGTCTGAGTCCATCTGAGCACGCCAAATGTGTACATCAGTACAGGCATGACCCAGGAGTTAATGGCTCGGATCTTATTAACGCCTGACAAGTAGCTATTAAGCACACTTTTCAGGCGTTCATAAAACTCCTCGCAAACACCCTGTTTCACGTCTGCCACCTTCACACCGATGGTTTGTGACATGCCCAGATACCGGTATGTTTCAGCCTCGGAGAGTGCCCTCAAATGATTGGTGCCGACATCGACACCATCAGAGTGCACGACATGCCCCTTCTCAACATGGATAACCGCACACTTATCGACCCCGAGCTCCATCTTGACGGAACCACTGAAATCGTTAGTGATCGTCAGTAGCTCCGCCAATCTGTCAGCCGTGGGGGCGTAAAGCTTCAGGTCATCCATGTAAAGGAGATGAGGCAAGCGTGGTCCGCCTCTCCGAAACTGAAAGCCTGTCCCCGAATTCTCCAAGAGTGTGCTTAGAGGATTCAGGGCCAAGCAAAACCAAACTGGACTCAGGCAATCGCCCTGGAAAATCCCTCGCCTTATATCAATTTGGTCATCCGCGTCCGTCATCCGCTGACCGTCTAAACTCAGGATCGTTCTCCAGCACCCCATACACTGCCCGAGGAAGTGTCGAACTGTACTATCAATTTTGTACAGCTCGAGGACCCTCATGAGCCATGTATGAGGTACCGAATCGAACGCCTTCCTGTAGTCTATCCAGCCAGCGGAGAAGTTCCGACGGTTGCGTTTGACCAGTTGGCCTACGACCGCGTCGATGAGGAGCAGCTCCTTGCTACCGCGACTACCGCCCCTACATCCGTTCTGAGCTCCAGATATCACATTGTTATCAACAATGTGTTGAGTAATCTTGGAGCTCAGAACGGATGTCAAGGTCTTGTAAATTGTACAAAGACAAGTAATGGGGCGGTATTGTGATGGATCCGCGGTAGCATCGCTCTTTGGAGCTAAATGAGTGACCCCAGTAGTTAAGAAGTTCGGGAGCGTCCCACTCTCGAGGGCGCTTTGGAACTGACGGGCGAGAGTAGCGTGACAGCGCGTGAACCCCTTCAACCAGTAATGGTGCAATCCGTCCGGCCCCGGACTTTTCCAGTTCGGAGCCTTACGGATCGCAGCCACCACATCTTCCTCGGATATGTTGACGGGGTTCATGGGCGCTATGGGCTCGCACGCTCCCTCGACCGCCTCGAACCATCGGCCCTCTTCGTGATCAACAGGCAGCGACCAAAGCCCACGCCAAAAGGCAACCACATCGGCTTTTTCCGGTCGCTGACCTGTCGTAACCACGTCGGGACGCTCCAAAGTTCTGTAGAACTTCTTCTGGTCACTCATGAAGAGACGATTCTGTTGGTACCTCTTTACCCTTTCAGAATATCGCCTAATTCGCTTACCCCAAGCAGCGATCTTCTGCTTCAGATCATCGATGCGCTCCACCAGTCTACAGGCAAACTCCGGTGAGTTGTCAAAGACATTCTCACCAGGGAATGCCTCCCTGACGAAGCGCACCACCCTCGGCCTATTGTTGCCTGATCTGAAGCTGGTCAGTTTGCCGATGAGGACCCTGGCCCTTGTGATACGGCTTTCAATCCGCCTCATCCAGGCTGGTCTAGTTCTAGTCCTGGGACTAGTACTGCCAGCCTGACGGGAGCCACCAACTCTTGTTGGCGGCATCCTGACGCCGACAAATTGACAAACTGTCATTGCGGCGCCAAAGAGAATTGAATCCGTATCCCAAAGGTCCATGCTGCACTCTAAAAATGAGGGCAGCATGTTATTAACGGCCTCAACGACATCCCGAACCTTGATGCTGAGAGGAACTCGGGGCAGCCTTGGCCTCCTTTCGAGAGGCACTTGGCGATATTCCAGGATCGTCTCTTCGAGTGCGCTCCTCACCAAATCCAAATCCAGGGAGACTGTTCCCCAATCGCTTTCCGCACCACCCACATCCGGCAGGTTAGCAATTGGCTCCCTCCGTACTTCCCGTTCAGGGACTGGAGGGAGAACCTGCAAAGGTGGCTCTTCGTCTAGCGGGGGAACAGCCTCGCGTCGCAATTGTTCGAGTTCGGTAGTGCTAAAAAGTTCTGAGCGCTGTATGTACCGAACTCGATCCGCCAGGTTTTGTTCTGTGACGGTCAAATTGGGCTCCAGCCGCAGAAATTCGCGGTACATTGCTGCCCGATAACCCGTCCGTCCAGTTCTTGAACCCGAGGCCCTAATATAGGCCCGCATGGCATTCCTATTCATTTCGACCGTCCATGCCATGCGGCGCCTTGTTCCACCAGCGGCGGGCACCGATTGCTGGGACTGAGTTGCCCCAGTCCCAACCGTTGCCAAGCCATCTGGTGGCTGAGGTGGTCGAGCAGACCGGCCAGGTGGTCGGGCCGGTCTGCCGCGGCTGGGGGACCGCATGCTGCCACGTCCAGCCCCAGCTCCAGACGCGCCCCAGCGATAACCCCTGGGGAGCGGCCCTATACGCTCATCGTTGCTATTACTGTCCATTTTACGATGAGCGAAGATTCACCCGGGTTTTCGCTCACTTGCCCCGGGGAGACCGTTATTGCTCTATTTTGCGCTGAGACCAGTTTGTAGACACGGTCAACATCTACAAACTCAAGCGCTGACTATTTGCATTGCTGGAATGGCAAGCTGGTAGACATGTCATCCTGCCATTCCAACAATGGGCGGTGGGGTCGTCACATCCCTACGCCTTTTATTATTATTATTATTATATCCGCCTTTAGCTTTTTTTCTGCAGACCATCTCTTTACAGTTCCCATTGGTTCATATGAATCATAGTTTGTTGCCATTGTGCAAATACTGTTGTCTTTCCAACGAACTAATAACACTTCATTTGTTTTATCGAACCTGTAATCGAACTCTCCTCTTTCTTTTTTCTTCATATCCTTAGCGTTTATCAATGGGCATTTTTTTGTACGGTTCTCACGAATGGTTCCTGTAGCACGATAACCTAAATGACGTAGATCATTTAGAAGATCATAACTTGTAAAAAAAATATCGAAGAAAACTTTGTGGTTGGCGGGATCTGTTGTCAATTTATTGAGCAACATTTTAACAACTCTTGTTCCTAAAGGCTCTGTACTAGGAATAGTCGATTTCCCACAATAAATGTCAAAGCTGTAACAATATCCGCAGGAACTGGCGGCAACCCAATTTTTGTAACCAAAGCGAACAGGTTTGCCTCTAATAAATTGTTTTGCGGAATGATGGCCGTAATACTTCACCATAGATTCATCTATGGAAATGTTTTCGTGAAATACATTCCACTGTTTGAATTTTTGTATAAGGATATCTGCCAGTTTTCGCACCTTGAACATCTTATCGGTAGTATTTGGAGCATCATTATTATCGACAAGGTGTAGGTTCCTCTTTATGTCTCTAAATCGGCTACAGGTCATAGCGTTTGATACTGCATTGACTCCGATATCCTCACCCAGTGACCAATACATACGTTCTCTAGGCAGTTTGTGGTATCCGGACAATATCAGTATTCCAAAGAAAACCCTTAGCTCTCCAGCACTGACAGTGAAATTGTGTCGATTATTTTGACTGGCGTACAAGTTACTAAAATCAACAATCATGTCAAATACTTCGTCATCAAAAAACTTTTCGAATATTTGAACGGGTGTTAGATTCTTAACGGCCTCTTTCATGCGACTTTCATTTTGTATTCGGTTTTCAGATTCTGTGTAGGATTTTGTATAAATTGGACCACTCTTACGCCAGACAGGTGTGTTCGAAGTTAATGAACTTGGGCTGGTAGAATGGTCAACAGCAACTGCTTTATGGACAGTGGATCTGATTCGAGCTCTCTTAGTGGCTAATGGCTCATCATCACTACTATCGGAAAGAACGCCTTCATCGCGAACAAACACCTCTATGTTTCCAGGAACATCATTTGGTAAATTAGATAATACTTCATCATTATCAAAACCCTCTTCTTCGTCGGTGACAACACTAGGTTCTGGTGGTATTATGGCCAAATCATACTCCAAAACGTCATCACTGTCTTCTACAATTGAATTTATGGCCTCTTCTAAACCCTTGTAGTTGTTACTAGCGCTAAACTTTCGCCCGCGACTCATTTTCAAAATCTGAAAAATCAAGGATAATCTATTTACACTTGTGGCCGCTGTACCCAAATTGGAACACCAAAGTTTTGGATTAAATAAAAGCAAACATTTTTATTATTTATATCTACAAAATGTATTAAATCGTTTATTAGTTATTAAATCTTAGTAATATAAAGAAGTAAGATTTTTATTGCACCAAATTATTACAATAATAATAAACAGTTGTACTTACCTACACGTATGTCCTGATAACTAATTTCAACAAATAATAATGACAACACAACTAATTTTTACAAATTGTTTGTATTGTATATTTATTCACTACACTTTTAACTGCTCGAAAATGTAGTCGTTTATCAACTGCCATCAATACTTTTCATTTCTACCCTCATTAATTAAGTGTTCCCAAATTGGCACGGCAACCAATAATGGGTTAAAGTAAACCCTAAGGAGCTCTGGTCTTTTGTTAAAGCTCATAGAAAAAACTCAGGCTATCCACAATCTCTTGAATACAATGGAGTTCATTACTCTGATGGACCAAGCATTTGTAAAGGCTTTAATGATTTCTTCCACTCAGTGTTCAGTAAACCAGCATTATCCTATTCCTTTCCACCGCTTGCTCCACCATTCTGTGATGATGGTAATGTTATTAGCTCTTGTCAGTTCCTTCCGGACTCTATCCTAAAATTATTAAACCCAGATTTTAGTAAAGAATTCATTCTCACAACCGACGCCTCAAACGTGGCCATAGGAGCCATTCTCTCCCAAGGAACAATAGGATCAGATAAGCCTGTGTGCTTCGCCTCTAGAACATTAAACGACAGTGAGTGTAATTACAGTACAATAGAAAAGGAACTTTTAGCGATAGTATGGGCCACCAAGTATTTTCGACCATATTTATTTGGACGTAATTTCAAAATTGTTACTGACCATAAGCCCTTGCAGTGAGTTATGAGTCTCAAAGAACCAAATTCTAGATTGACCCGCTGGAGACTCAAATTAAGTGAATACACTTTTACTGTCATTTATAAACAGGGTAAACATTATAAAAATGCTGACGCACTATCCCGGATAGAAATTCACAACGAGGAAGTTAGCTCATTGATAGTCAATCCAACAGAAAAAGATTTCTCAGACAATAGATCCACTACCGCAACTGTCCATACCAGCGCCGAAAACCCCATATTAGAAGTACCCATAAGCGATTTTCCCTTAAATAAATTTAGCAGGCAGATAGTTTTTACTATTGTTGGCGATATTAAACGCCGGCCAGTTGTATCAAAACCATTTGAAACCCACACAAGAACTTCAATACAATTATCAGAAAGTAACTTAGAATCCGATCTTATTAGCGCTATAAAAGAATATGTAAATCCTAAAGTAAAAACTGCCATAATGATTTTTCCTCCCTTAGCAATGTACAGAATAATTCCCATAATACAAGAAAAATTTCAAAGTTCTACCATGAATTTAACCCTCGCAAAACAGAGGTAGAAAACATCAAGGAATATTTAAAACAACAGGAAATCATTCAGAAATATCACGAAGGCAAAACGAACCACCGCGGTATTAACGAGTGTTATCAATCATTAGTAAGATTGTATTATTGGCCAAAAATGAAGGAACACATTACTAAGTACATTAACGATTGTCATATCTGTGGACAAGCTAAGTATGATCGAAATCCAATTTTTCCAATCCAAGTTTCAGATCAAGGCCCTGAATTCTCAAACCAATTATTTTCTGAGTTTACTAAGCTTCACAAAATAGATCACCACAAAATTTTGGCACACACACCTAACGATAATGGTATGATAGAGAGATTCCATTCTACAATTCTTGAACATTTAAGAATCCTCAAGTTAGAACGCCCTAAAGAGCCAGCTATCACTTTATTGCCCTACGCTATACTAGGTTATAATTATTCAATACATAGTTTTACTAAATGTCGCCCAATAGAATTAATCACTGGTCATTTCGACCCTCGTAGCCCATTAGATATAGATATAAACCAGCATTTATTACAACAATACTTACAAGAACACAAGCAGAAAATGAAGTTAGTTTATAATACTATTAACGAATCCTCACTACATAACCGCACCGTATTGATTGAAAATAGGAATAAAGACAGAGAAAACGAACAGGAATATATACCGAACCAACAAGTATTTGTGAAAAATCCCCTTGCGAATAGAAAAAAATTAGCACCTCGCTATACTAAGGATAATGTCCTTGCTGATCTTCCTGTGCACATTTACACAAAAAAGAAAAAAGGTCCTGTTGCAAAGTCACGCTTAAAGCGTGTCCCTAATAGTAATCAATTGTTACAGAATTCACCTGATTCTTCATTTGATACTCTACCGGATGATGCGCGCTCAGGAGCTAACACTTGAACCTTTGGATAACGGCTTAGGAATCATTCCTTTTAAACTCGGACCCACTAAAATAATTTCGCACTACCACTCCTTTATCCAATATGTAGACCTTAAGCATATAGAAATAGAAATAGAATCCTTAGTTATAAAATTACATGAGATAAGACCACAGTTGAATAATTGTTCATCATCTTTATTTGATCCACATATTACCGTTTTACTGAAAAAAATAATTCATGTTCGGGAAATTTTACAGACTTTCGAGCCAGATCGGTTAAAAAGAGGTCTCGTAGATGGTTTAGGGAGCATTATTAAAAGCATTTCTGGAAATTTAGGCTATAAGGACGCAATTAGATATGAAAATGCTATTAAAATTTTGGAAAATAATGACAATAAAATTCAAACGGAATTTAACGATCACATAAGTTTATCAAAGGAATGGATGTCCCGCCACACAAAAATATTAACAAACCTAGTAGAAAATCAAAATAACATGACAATTATTCTTAATAACTTAATTCAAAAATACTCTGTCACTAATAATGACTTAGTGACCTTTGCTCATTTAGGCCAATATCTATTAATTTTAGGGGATAATATTGAAAATTTAGCAGACGAACTTCAAAACTTTGAAAATATTTTAGCCATTGTTCAATCAAGGGGTAGCCTTCATTCTATGATTAGTAAATTAGCACTTAAGAATATGTTAGTTAAACTTAGGAATATTTACACTAAGGATGAAATACTAGATTTAGAAAATAGGTTTTATTATGATTTAATTAAATTGGGGTCTTATTATAAGGGTAGAAATATAGTAATAGTATTTAAGCTTCCTCTCTTCATGATTGAGTCTTTTACATTATATAGGTTGTCCGCTGTTCCTAATAGGTTCCACGAAATCCTCATTCCACCCTTTCCTTTCATAGCACTTCAAAATCAAGTTTCTATGTACATAGAGACAGAATGTCCGAAGTTAATGAACTGGCATATCTGCGAAAAATCATCGAAAAACGCAATCAGCAACCAAGCGAACTGTATCCAGCACCTTATCACAGACCAAAAACTATTGGATTCTTGCGAAAAAGCCATAGTGTCATTGAAAAGAGCAGCTTTTGAACAACTGGACGATTGCCACTATACCCTAAGCTTTCCAGAACCAACCAAAGTTGAAATTTCATGTGGCCAAGAGAGGTTTGAAATGCTCAAAGGAAGTTTCCTTGCAACATTACCACTTCATTGCACCATCAAGACTCCAGAGTTCACATTAACCAACATGAATAACCGAATTAAAGGACATGTAGTCAATATTATAAACGTCTCACCCTTCAAATCAATTCAAGAAAACCACTCATCACTAGTATTAAACTCATTGGATTTAGGGAATCTCCAATCCCTCAGCTCAAGAATAGCACTACAACCGAAACTTATACTAAACCAAATAGAGAACAGCAGCCTTTATCATACAACTATACCACTTTATACGTTACGTTAACTGCAGCCGAAAGATTTAAAAAAAACCAAAATTTTTATAAGTATTTAATAAGAAAGAAATTTGAAAATGTTGCCAGTGTGTCTACCAAAGAAAACAAATCTCAGTGGAAAGTTTACAACATTTAAAAACTGGTTTCAATTGATTGACATAGTGCAAATACAAATATCATCGTCAGGTATTTTATATTTTGTACATTACGAACTCGAAACTGAATTTTGTTTTCTTTGGCAGATGCACTAGTGAAAATATCATAAATAATATATTTTTACTTTGCCGTGTAGTGCCGGCTTAGAATGTCGCTACCCCTTTCTACCTACGGGTGTCATAAGAGGCGACTAAGGGTATTGGGGCTTTTTATTGGATTTTTGGGCGATGCGGTTGGAGACCCATCACCAAAAACCTTTATTCTTACCATCTTTTCCCCACTCAACTTCCAAAAGTGGCTGAGGAATTTATAATTCCTTAGCTCTGGTTACCCCTTCTAGGGAAATATAGCCGTGAGTATATGTATGTATGTACTTTTTTATTAATTATGTCTATCTCCATTTCTGAAAGGGTTGCCTAATTAAATTATGTTCTGAAACGTATTTTATTCGATAATATTTAATTTTAATCTAGTTGACAATCTGGTGCAGGACGATATTCTATGGATCCTAGACTAGGATGTTACTTCTGTATCCTATGTCACTTTTAAAAGTTACAGCTTCACAATTTTAATTCATTACAAATAAAAGAACACACAAAATAATAGCATAGCATTTTCTTTATATCTCAATTCACAGGCGACTTCGAATTTTGTTCCTAAATTTCAATCAAGACCAATTAAGTGATGGTGATGAAACTTGGCACGATCGCCGAAAAATCTGAAGGTGGTGTGGCATTGGATCGGTAATAAAACTAATGAATACAGGATTAGATAAAGTAGAAAAAAAAGATTATTATTATGCAAACTACCACAATAAGCTGTTTTTTAAATAAATCTAACTTAATATTACACAGAAATATAATTAAAAAAAAAATTAAAAGTAACACGACAAAATTAGGCAAACAAACCGCCCCAAGTCATACCGGCCCAAAGGTTCCCATCACACTGGCAGCATTTCCACGCTGCACAGCGAGCGAAATCCTCTGGACCAGAAATGCCCCTGAGCGGTAGTCCATTCCCTGATCCCTCAAACGACGACCAATTTCCCTAACAAAGTTTCTACCCTGCGATCCCCACACCAAAACTAATTAAATATTAATTGTTCATAAGAGTTTGATAAAGAGCGAAACGATGACAATATTTTGCTTCACTTCTCTTATTAGCAACGTAGAGTGTTGTTCAATAACATAACATAACATACACGTTCACGCCATTTATCACCAAAGGGGTTGGCAGAGGTACCAACACTTCTGAACAATACGTGACCTAGTGTCCAAAGAAGGTACCCATGTTTTGCTTAGACAGTATACTCACGTGATAGGAGGCAGGCCTATCACCGTTAAAGATGTTTTTCAATGGATACACAATTACTTTTGATAGACGAAACCACTTTGACATACTCAAATAACAGCTGAAAAAAAAATATATACTGACCTCTAAGAAATCAAAATCTAACTTGAACACCCATAGTTTCAGTCTTGATGATAGTTCACTAATAGATCCTAATGTCAGTAAAAACTGTTCTGCACTCCCTAAGGGCAGCTCTGGATTTAAACACTAAAACATATTTAAAAAAAAAAAATATAACTATATATAGAGTTAAATCCTATTGTTTAATTACTCAACTCAACTCAACCGTTCACGCCGTATATCCCCGAAGTTGGCTGTGGCACTAACAATTCTGAACATCACGTTACATTGTCACCTGGTATTCATAGTAGTAATGATAAGGGGCAGGCCAATCGCCGTTTTGTAAAAAAAAAGACAAATTGGTGTAAGCCTGGAATTTAAACACTCATCGTCTGCACGATGAGCGGTTTTTTAACCTGTTGATATCACACTTGGGCAATGTCTCCAAAGGGTTCGCATAATTCTAATTATTATTATATATATCATAAGTCGTCTACACTAATTTATATCATACAAATGTCTCATATATCACTACTATATCTTAAGATTTAAAAAATATAATCATATTCCAACAGATTTTCGTACCTGAGCTTCCCGTATTTTAGATTTTTCCTCATCTGTGGGAACCAAAGTTAACAGTTTTTCTATCCCTTCTCTGCCAATCACTGTAGCATCCATTTTAAGTATAGCTTGTTTAATTGTTTGGGGATTCGGAAGTTTTTTTATGGCTATGTTAATAGCGTTGGATCTTTTCGTGTCCAAAATTAATATTCTCTTTGGTTCTGCGGTTTTCTGTAAAGTTGAATGCGTATAAATAATGTGAATTTCCATATCCATACTTCCATACTAATATTATAAATGGGAAAGTGAGTTTGTTTGTTTGTTTGTTCCGCTTTCACGCCGTAAATACTGAACCGATTGCTTTGAAATTTTTCAGGCGTGTAGTTAGAAGTCTAAATTAAATAATAGGGTACTTTTTATCCCGGAAAAAATATGTTCCCATGGGAAATCAAAAATATTGTTTGCTTACTAAATGCATTGGAGATGGCGCTGTGCATGTGCATCGTTTAAAACAACGTAAAATATTGTAAACTAATATAAAAATCAAAATTTAGAAGCTTAATGGTACGGTAATGGATCCCCAAAAATAAGGAACTCCCGAGGGATGATGTATTATTTTTTTATCGTATACTTTTTTTTTTACATCTACTTATATTGCAAACGAATATTAACATGTAAATTTAGAAGCTAAATGAAACGACGACGATTCCTTGAAACTAAGGAATCCGCAAGAGTTCTCATAGGAACATCAAAAAACCTTAACTCATATATGGCTCAAAATATTGCAGCGATTATTTTTATCATCGATGGAATTCACATCAGACACTTTGTTAATGTTCATTTTGGAAAGATGAAGGGGTTTCATCAATTTAAATGACAAATTTGTTTATCAATAGTAAGACTAATATGAAATAAAGCGTAATAAAAATTTGACACCGCCCCGGTAACGTCTCCGTGGCGTAGCGGTATAACTAACTACTATGAATATTTAATCAGAACTATTATGAATCAATCGTCCCGGGTTCGTATCTCAGGTAATTCAATCTTTTTGTAAAAAAATGTTTTGTTAGCTTAAAATAACACTATATATGATAATAACAAGCACTATCCCTTCAATTTAGCGATTATTTTGGAAGGAGATCCACCACTAATCATCCCTATATTGCCGACCAATCGCTGCAAGCTCTCCCACTATCACCAACGGTCAGTGTAGGGGGCAGCACCGGGCCGCCGCCGCAGCGCCAAACTACTATCCGTATCTGTACTTACTAAAGATATTTTCATTTCTGAACATAAAAACTTGGTATATTTGTTTCATGATTCTTATGAACAATTAAAAAGGAATTTTTGGAACTCAACCCCTAACGGGTTGATATAGCAAATGAAAGTTAATATAGAGTTTTTTTACATTTACATTACTTGGTGCGATTGAATTTATGAAATCCATCTATCAATCATTCATGAATATATGCTAACAACCATAAATTCCATAAAAGGGTAGCCATAGCTTCGGAGATTCTTCATCCAATTTTGGAAATATATTGATAAAAGATAGGTTTATAAAGGTTGTTAGTGATGGGTCACAAACTGCATCGCCCAACAATCACTTAAAAAGCCTCAATGTCCTTTATGTCATTTACAATGCCCGCGGGATTATAAATATAAAAAACAGAAGTTGAGATAGTGTTTCGGTATTTTGGTATTATGTAAACTGGATGCAAAAAATGAAGTCCACGCGGACGAAGTCGCGGGGCAAAAAGCTAGTCCACATATAAATATTTACTAACCTTATAAAATATTACATGACTTACTTCTTTTATCATCAGATCATTAGATTTAGATTCAAAAAGATGTTCCAGCATCTTAGTGTCTAAATTTACGTCTGGTAAATCATCCCAAAAACATCCACCGACTTTCTTCCTCATCACTTGGGGAACCTGACAGTCTTGAACTTCCCTCCAAAATAGTTTGACAGTTTTCTTATTTTTCCTAATTGTCGAACTATCCGAATCATTAGATAGTTCAGAAGCCGTTGATTGCACAGGTAAAGGAGGTGGCACACAATTCTTGGGGAATTGTGATAAAGGAACAGGAGGCGGCGGAGGAACACCAATTTTAATAAACATTGAAGGGGGTGGGGGAGGCGGAGGGGGATTGGAACTACTAAGTAAAAAAAAAGTAAAGTAAAAATACATTTATTAAAAGAAATACAGCTTTGTCCATTAACAGGGGTTCCCAAACTAGGCACAGCCTGTATCTTGGGAAACCAATTAAATATCTTATTATAATAGAGTATGCGCTTCAAATTTAAATAAGTAATAACAATAAAATTAAATTAACACTACAAGAAGAAGGTACACACACATACCTACATGTGCATATATATAATATAAAAATAAAAGAATCAAATTTAATATTAGTAATAAAAATAAAATAAAAACGTAGTCGTTGTTAGTGTGTTAGTGAGGGTGTTATAAATATTCATAAATACGGTAAGAAAACACCTACGACCTACATAAATTTTTGAGGCATATATATAATTTTGTGATATTATTGTTTATTAGTAAATGTTGTATAATTTATCATGTTAAATTGTTAAATTGTTATTATTGACTCTGTACTCTCGTAATCCATAGAACTTAACCATCGCGTCAACTTAGATTTTAGTGTAACTAAGGAGTCTTCTTTTTTAATACTACACTTCTTAACTGCTTTATTGTAAATGTGAGCATATGCAAAACTCCCGATGCGTTTGGCTAAGTTAGAACTTACGATAGGCATGACAAATTGATGAACCCGATTTGATTTAAGCAAAGTCAAATCGGTTGGTTTACCCAAATTTTTGTGCATAGTAAGGCATATTTTTTGGAAATAGAGCTGTCTTACCGTGAGAACTTCGGCTAGCTTGAATAATTCCTCCGTAGGGTGGGTCATGGGTTTGCGGTACATAGTCTTCAGCAATGCTCTTTGCGCCCTCTCCAACTGAATGAGCACTGATTTAGCTGCCCCTCCCCAGACCTCTATACAATAGTTAAGCAAGGATTGGCACAGCGCATAATAGACTTGCTTCATAATATGTATGTCAGCAGAACTTCGGAGGAGTTTCATGACCCCGGTGAGGCTCCTGACTCGTTTGGAGATTTTACCTATGTGGGCCTCGAAAGTAAGACGTTCGTCCAGAATGAGACCCAAGTATCTAATTTCTTTGGTCCGGTTGATTTGTATGCAGTCGCAAGGTTGGCTTCCACTTCCACCATTTCTGCAGCTGTGCATGGTTAGGGAGTACAAAGAGTCTGGCCTGGATATGGCTGTTTTGTAAAAGCACATAAATTGTGTCTTCTGGGTGTTAAGAGTTAGTAAATTTTGTTGTAGCCATTCCTTCATCTTAGATAGTCCCTTCTCCGCAGCAGTCTTTGCTTCATTCCAAGTTGGGCCATGAAACATAATAGCGGTGTCATCTGCGTAACAAACTATTTGCGCACTCTCAAGATCAACGTTTTGGATCGAGTTTAAGTATGTTAAGAATAGAGTAGGACCCAGTATACTCCCTTGTGGGACTCCGAAGTCAATATGGCAAATATCACTTTGAAATGACTCTATTCTGGTGACTTGACTCCTTAATTCTAAATAGCTTTTAAACCAACTGAGAGCTGTACCCCGTATACCTAGTGTTTCTAGTTTTCTAAACAGTATTAAAGATGAGACAGTATCGAAGGCTTTTGATAAGTCTAAGAAAACCACTATACATTTCTGTCCCCCATCCAAGACTTTCACAATTTTATTGGTAAGGTGTTTTGTTGCATCAACTGTTGACTTATTACGTCTAAATCCAAATTGAACCGAAGAAAGTAGTCTGTTTGATTCTAGGTAGTCAACTAGCCTTTTATAAAACAATTTTCTCTAAGAGCTTGGACAGAATACACAGTAAAGATATAGGGCGGTAGTTAGAAGGGTCTTCTTTGGGACCGTTTTTGTGAATGGGTGAAACGGCGGCAGTTTTCCACGTATTTGGAAAGGTACCAGAAGTCAGGCTAAGGTTGAAAATATGTGTAAGAGGCTCCACTATATGATTTTTCAGAATTTTTATTAGACTACCACTGATACCGTCGATCCCAGGAGCACTATCTTCCTTGATAAGAGATATTAGGTTAGCCACCTCGTTCTGGTCGGTTGGTGACATGAAAAAAGAGGAACACGCGCCATTGTTTGTAGAAACGGAATATGCTAATTCATGCTCTGATGAATTTGTATTTTCAAGGATTCTTTTTGCTAGTGTTGAACCAATAGAGGAGAAATATTGGTTGCACTTGTTAAGTGGATTTTCCGTGCATTGAGTTTTGTCATATAATTCTTTAGCTGGGTTGGATCGGTTGAGTTTAAGGTGACAGATCCTTTTTATAGCTTGCCATGTTTTTTTGGAGTTGCCTTTGTTCTTGTCTAGTAATTCTTTTTCGTAGTTGCATTTGGTTTTACGAAGCAGATCTATAAAAAAGTTTCTGTATCTTTTGTAGGATACATTTAGAATCATGTCTTCTGGGTGCTTCTTTACTAACATATGGAGGTGATCTTTATGTCTAGCACATCTTAATAGACCAGGGGACATCCAAGGCTCAATTGTGTATTTAGATTTACTTACTTTCTTTAATGATTTGTGTTTATCTATAGAATCGTTGAGTACTGTTGTAAATAAGTCAGTGCAAGTCTGCAAGTCACTCTCATTCAGTATATTAGACCAGTTTACGGTCTGAAGGTCTGATGCAATGCCATTAAAGTCTATTACGGGCTTTAGCCTTGTAGTGTTGTGTTTTTTAATTCGATTGCGATTAATTGTAGCAATGACAAGGTCATGGTCTGATATGTCTGATTCACATACTAAACCTAACACAGGTAGTCGAGTTTTAATAAGTATGTGATCTAGACATGCATTATTTCTAGTCGGTTTAGTAATGGCTGGACGAAGACCATGTGAAGAAGCGAGGCACAGATATTCTGTAGGGTCGTGTTGGGACCTGTTTGTTGACAGGATATCGATATTGATATCGCCAGCAACTATGATATCTTGAGAGTTGGAGAGAGATTGCAACAAACTGTCGAGACCAATTAAAAAATTATTTGTGCTTTTAAAAGAAGGTGAACGGTAAATCCCAATAACTGTCATTGAATTCGGAATTTGTATGACTATACTACATGAGTCTGAGATAAGTGGCTCAGAGAATGATGGATTCAAAGATTCTCTAACGTAGGCGACGACTCCACCGTTTTTATTTATGTTATACGTAGAGGCAAATGATGTATAACCGGGTATTAAACCAATCGTAGTTGATTCCGATAACCAACATTCAGTTAGTAAGATAACGTCAATTTCATGGTTTAATCGGTTTAATAAAAGTATGAATTCATCAAAATTGCTCTGAACACTTCTTATGTTAAGGGATAGTATTGTAAATTGGTTAGGTTTAAGAAAAACTTTGCACGACTCCGCAGAGTTTATTTTAATACAGTTAATATCTAGCGTTGTATCAAAGTCATTTTCCAAGTCGAGACTATCCATTATTAAAGATTCTTATTATAAATACGGAGTTAAAGTTTATGACATGGTTGGAAGTTATTAAAATAATGTATGAATCGTTTAAGCAAATACAGAGTTTTATTAAGTTAAGTATTGATTTAAGGTCGAATCTCCCAGTTAAAACAATTATATGGAGGAAAGAGTACAGTGTGTGATATAGTAGGCAAGTGTTATTTATATTGTTTTTGTTAGTATTAAATAAATTATTCAAGATCTCATGTTGACTCTATGTTCTCACATATACATATAAGACAATTAATAACTTTTTGAGTTGAACTAGAGTTAAACTCAAGAGTTACATTATAAAACTTATGAATATACAAACTTATTAATAAACAGAAGAGAAAGCATATCATCTTACTAGGAGCACTGAGTGGGGTTCAGATCTTTTTGAGCTAATTTATCTAAAGTATTCTCCGAAGTCACGCGTTGGATTGAACTAGTTTCACTTTTCCTCATAAATATGTTGCCGTTTTTCACCCAAACATACTTATATCTCAGTTCTTTACCCTTGGCACGGGCTTTACTATAAAGGATTCTGTGGGTTTTGGTCAAGTGTTCGTTCACATAGATGCTGCGGGGAGTACCATGGACTTGCAAAGATTCGGTTGTAAGATTTCGCCGCACTCTCGCAGCTTTCAGTATTTGGTCACGTGTGGCTTTTCTGACTAAGGTTAATATGATGGGTCTGGGTCGTTCAGCTCCACCGGCACCTCCACCTCTAAGCCCGATTCTCCTTACGCTGTCGATGTCACGTGGGTCCATATCAATATGCAGTTGGGATGAGAGAGAGCTGATGATGTTATCCAGGTTTTCGTTTTTGTGTTCAGTGACACCAGTAATCTCGACGTCTTTTAGGAAGCTGGTTTGTTCGCGCATCGCGAGTTCTTCCCGTAGCACCGAGACCTCTGCACGTAAAAAAGTTACCTCAGATCTGCATTTTTGGAGTTCTTGAAGCTGTGCTTTCATATCTGTGAGTTCGGATTGAAACGTAGTCATCTGTTCGGTCGTATAATTAAGTGATTTGGTAAAGGCAATCATTTCAGCTTTCATATGGTCGAATGTGTCTTGCAACTTTACCAGTGAGGATGTGAATGCCTTAGTAATGTTAGATGGCAACTCCGGAAATAGAACGTCTCGTGTGGACTCTATGTTCATGGTATTTGTATCGGTCGTTTCGGGGTGTATGATCTGACGGAACCCTGGAGGGCTGGCTGGGGTTTTGTCATTGATCCTTTGCTTGTTTTTTATTTTACATTTAGGACAAATTAAGCTTGCGGGGTGAGATCGAAGTTTTTTTGCTTCATCTCTGGAGAGTTGTAAACATGCCAAGTGAAAGGTTAATGTGCAAGTAGAACATTTAATGCCGGCACTGTCATTTTCTTCTAAAGTGGAGTTGCAAACACCGCAGCTCATGGTTATAATTATTCAATGAGGATATTCGATTAATAGACTTTTCCCTCTAATTTAGTGGCACTAGTAGTGGAGTGATACAAGTTTTTTCTCGGGTTATCGTTGAGCAAAGCGATTTACGTAATTATATGGAACGTAATTCAGATTTTGTATCACAACTAGTGCAATCTAGTGAGAGCAGGCGGAACTAAGATGAATAATCTGCAGTCGATAAATCAATGAGGCAAGTCGGCACTGTCGGCAATATCTTCTCTTCAAGTTAACTAAAATAAGTTTGCGATGAATACTCTAGGTGGAGCTTGCGTAGATAATATTTATTTGGAATTGTCTGAGTTTATTTATTAATTGATACTTAAGCTAATTAGTGGATGAGTGGATTTAGATTCAATTCAAAATTTGTTTTCAATCTGTGAAACTGGTCTCGTTTTCCAATATGACCTTTTCTCTTTATAAATAATACGTTTTATGTTGTGCTGTGGGAGCTGTTCAGTGGTGGTTCAGTGTTTATAAACAAATTCCAGTACTCACGTTGTTGGTGTTGTGGACTTATCTCTCGTGAAATCCTTTTTATGATCTTGAATTCAGGCCCAAGGACCACGACGATGGTAAGTATACTTCTTAGACGTTTTCCCTTTGTTTGTCAGTAAGTAGTAACGGTTTTTTCGTAAAAATTTTCTTGATACAAATTGAAGGGCTGCAGCGATCTCTTGGATAATGATAACACTTGTTATTTAGGTCAAAACTATTAATAATTCAACTCCAAAACAGATAGAAGTGTAAAATATTTGTAGTATTTAAATAATTCAATTGTAAAGCGCGATTCTTATTGTAAGGTAGGAACAAGAAAAAAAAAGGTACTATTGACAGTTTCTATCTCATCATCATCAGACTCATATTTCAAGTCTGATTATCGCGGACCAACAGACATACATACAGGTCAAACACAGAACCTCCTTTTTTTGGTCGGTTAAGGCACTAAAACCTTCTCCTAAATGTAACGAATACTTTTCTGAAAACCGCATCCAAATAGCTTAAGCCAAACGTGAGATAATCGCGGACCAACAGACATACATACAGGTCAAACACAGAACCTCCTTTCTTTTTTTGGTCGGTTAAGGCACTAAAACCTTCTCCTAAATGTAACGAATACTGTCCTGAAAACCGCATCCAAATAGCTTAAGCCAAACTCGAGATAATCGCGGACAATTATACATACATACATACAAACAATCGAACTGAGAACCTCCTTTTTTGAAGTCGGTTAAAAAGTCCAAGTCACATAAATAGTATGGCTTTTTCAGGCAGGCCCGTTTTATTTCTTCCCAATTGAGTTCATTTTCCGGTACCTTAATTTCATGTATCTTTGGTGTTATGTCTATAGATGGACTTTTAATAACTTCTGCAACCAGAACAAAAATTGTTGTGTAAAAACTGAAACAAAACAAATTATCTTGGCAAACAAAAGAATATCACACTTACCTTTTGACTGAGATTTAGCTAATTCCTTTTTTGCTTTAGAAACTATGCCAGCCATTTCAGCTACTCGAGATGGCTTATCCTCAGTAGTAGAACTTATAGGACTGGACAATCTTTGGGCTATATCTTTTATGGTATGTTCTTTATTTATTACTATTCCTCTATTTTCTTGGTTACTTTCTATTGGCTTATTATGAAGTAATGCTAAAGTTCCGTTTTGCATCCTTTGTCTTAATCTCGATGTATATCTTTGGTCTCCTGAAAAAATGTGTAATGCGCTCCTTAAATTATTACCGAAATCTTATTAAAAACTATCAATGCTAGAAAATTTTAAAAATATCTAAGCGGTTCCATTAGCCATATATTTATGAAGCTTGATACCTAATTGATAATATTTTAATACAGAATGCCGAAGCATAAGGCGTCTGAAAACATTACAACTTTATGTGATTTCACAGAATGTTAAGTCTTTTGTAAGACAGTTTTTATTCATAATTCTTTATATATTTTATCACATAAAGTAAAAAGCCTTATGCTACGAGTGCACTATATTTTAAGTACGGTTTAGATATAATATAACTATAGGAGAGGTGTTTTATAGAAGCGTTTATGTTTTTTACTAGGGTACTGATATAATAAGGGTTTACATCACATACTAAAGGTGCAAAATATGTAAAGCTATAGCATTATATGTGTACAATATTTATGAACTAAAGCGTGACATTATAATAGCAAACGAATATATTCCTGGGTGACCTAGGTAGGTGCAATATAAAACATATTTTCCACTGTAACTTCTATAAAAGTTGTACAGTATGTAAAAAACCATTACATTAATTACAAAAAAGAAAATTAGTTAACTTTGATAAAACCACATATAAATAAAAAAATATGAAGCCATATTATACATAAGTGCTCATACAGCAAATAAGTTAGTGAGCCAAGACAAACCATTAACTTTAATATCTTGCGAATCATAATTCTCCATATCTTTTTCATTCCCATTTTCAATGTCACCGTTGTACATGCTATTCATTCTTCTGTAAAGACTCGATGTACTAATAATTTCGTTAATTTTCTGATTTCCATACGATGCCTTTCCGTGCGTACAATTTCCATTTAATCCCAAATTGTCAACATTATCAGTAGGGGTGGACTTTATTTCTCTTGAATAATCTGATTCTTCGAACTGGCTACTTTCTGTGCTGGCATAACTATTATTTTGACTTGAATAACTAGAGTCTATGCTAACGTAGCTTCCGTTAAGAGTTGTTTCGCTATTATTATTACCAAATAGGCCATCATACAGTTCAGAGGATTTATTCAGTAACTCTTGTTGCTGTGTTAAAAGATGGGCGAGGCGCGCGTGGCGGTCTCGACGACGACGTGCTAACGTTTTTTCTTCCTTCTGCTCTTTGTTTGCAACCGGAGCCATTGAAAGAGTTCCATTTGAATCTTTGCTTTCAGATATAATCAAGCTATCATTTTTCCTTTCTTTGTTAGTAAGAACGCCACAAAAGGAAGGTTCGTGAAATAACAAACACACAAAAACATTAATCAAGGAGTTGGGTGTGTCAAAAATAATGCTATGAAATTTAATAGTAGTATTGTTTGACACACATTATGCCAAATCATAATAATTAGTGTATCATTCATTGTTTAAAAAATTCAAGTAATTAGTTTTTTAGTATATAAGCAATACTTATCAAAAGAGTAAAATGAAATATTCAAATCTTACCTTTGTCTTTTATACGTTGCCTTTTAGATTTCCTTCTTTCGTTTGGATTTAATCCGATACTTCTTTGGCGGATAGCATTTATGATAGATTCATCTAACTGCCTGAAAAATATATAAATCATACATCAAACAGAAGTAAACATACTTTTGTTTCTATAATCGTTACGTTTAATATTGCGGAGGTTGCGGGTTCTATCCCCGCTGAGAGGATCATTTATGTGATGAGCATAAATGCATATTCTTGGAAGAAATTTATATGTGTATTATATGATACTAGTGGTCCGCCCCGGCTTCGCACGGATGGTATTTTTTTTACTGCTTACCTTATCCTTTTCCTGGTTCTAAGCTACCTCTCCAACAATTTTAAGCCAGATCGGTTCATCTGTTCTCGAGTTATAAATAGTGTAACTAACACCACTTTCTTTTATGTATATAAGATTAAATATATTGTTGAGTTAGAAAGCCACAAACTTGTATAGTTTAACTTATTTTATATTATATAACTAATAAAAAAAGGAAAGAAAAATTACGACACCACCAGCTGGAATCGAACCCACGACGCCTAATTATATGATAGTTAGGCGTTCTCAACATTTTCATTCTATCTGTAAAGGTAAACAAGTGGCCTACCGAATTTACAAAAATAAATCGGAGGTAGGGAACACCGACACTACTTAAAAAGTGTAAAAGAAAAACAAAGAAAAGCAGAATTTCACACTAGTAGCCACTTGACACTATAGCTCAATTGCCAGAGCGACGGGGGCGTATACCCGGAGGTCCTGGGTTCGATTCCGGCTGGTGTAAAAAATTTCTCACCTTATTTTTAGGGAAACTACTTACTTTATAGCATTTCCGGTTTCATCGCCATCTTCATAGAGCAACACAGCTTCAAAAATCTGTAGTTGTCGTAAAAGATCGAGATCTGTGCCTTGTTTTGTCATACACAGTTGAATTATGTCGTCAATGCCCTTAAAATTTAAAAACATAGTTAGTATATAGTCCATATAAAAAATAAATAATTACTATCTACTACTTTGACACAACCTTAGAAACGCTATAACCATCACCCAAATCGCTAATCATTTATCTAAGTAATCCTAATCAATTACATTAACATAAACGAATAGACACACTAAATCCATTGACTCGTAATCCAAGTAGGTTCTAAAAAAAAAGGTAGGTAAGCTATTATAAAGGAGCCACACTGTAGTTGTGTAGTGCGCGCTTAGAATAGCACTACCAAATTTCATCCCGTGGGTTCTCGTCAGAGGCGGCTAAGGGTATAGTGGCAATTTAAGTGATTTATGATGTGATATGAAACTCATGACCAAAACGTAAAAGTAAGATCTACAATATAATTTGGTTCTAAAGTTTGCGGATAAAGAAATTTATTTTGACTTCTTTGTTCTTTGCAACCAATATTAGAAATGTGTCCGTCGGAGGATAGGATAGTAAGGCTGTTTTGAACTACGTCTAGAACAGGCAGCCTGCTGCTGACCGTGAGAGAAGCAGTCCTCTCTTAGATCAATACCAAAAATCTAAGAGATTGGGCTTTATAGAAATAGGCTTTATAGTTATAATGTTACCACCTCAATCAAATAATCAATCAAAGCCATCGCGCTTTCATTCCACACAATGAGTTTGCATTCTGTAAGAACTTTAACCATAGCACTTTGTTTTGTCTACATTGCAAACAAGTGTATCGATGCAAAGGATTTTTTCTGGAAGTTTGAATGCTGAAGGTGCTGCAATACCTGAACTTTAATAATTATGAATGAAAGACAATTAGTAAAAGAGATAATGCAAAGCCAATGTGGATCATAATTTCATTGAAGGAAACCACGGAGAACACTTACTTACTTTTGCTCACACCTATAATTTTTATTGGAGTAGATAGAGACTATAAATTGTCTCTTTGCACAACCTTGACAAATTGTTACCCTTACATTCGTTATTCTTCTTTTATACCAAATAGCATATTTCTATGTATAAAACAACGCTAATTCTATTCAGAAAAATCACCTGGTAGGCTTAGCCCTTAAATCATGTTGAAAGAATTTTGAGAAGAGAGTCTATGAGATCCTAGCTAGCTGCGCTAATTGTGATACATCACTTTAAGTTTAGTAAAGCTGAATCAGGAGCGGTCTTTACTTGGATTGGTGACCACTTTTAGGTAGTCATGTTTTAGCACCTGACTACCACTACCTGCCACTCTCCACCTGAATACAGAATCAGGTCGAATATAATTATTAAGAACTAGCTAATTATAAAGTCCCACCGGCTCCGCTGGCTTGGCCACCTAGAGAGGATGGGGGAGGATCGGGCGGTCAAAAAGGTTTACCTTGGAATACCAAGCGGTCGAAGACCAGTTGGACGTCCCAAATATCGATGGAGGGACGAAATCGAAAAGGACCTGCGCGAACTTCAGGCAGGCAACTGGAAAGAGATCGCACAGGATAGGGACCAATGGCGACTTCTTGTGTCTGAGGCCAAGATCCACTTTGGGTCGCTGAGCCAACGGAGTAAGTAAGTAAGTAAGAACTAGCTGACCCGATAGACTTCGTACTGTCAAATTTGCTGATGACAAAGCTTAAGGCGTTTTTTCCGGTACTCTTAGTTCAATCAGGCGTGAATATTTTATTCGTCATTTTTTTCCGGGATAAAAAGTATTTTAGTTAGTCAAAGAGAAAAAAACGCTCAATTCAAACCTTAATATGACATACAATTGGAAGCGAGCGATACAACAAAAGTAACATTTCTGTCCATGGAACCACACAAGGCAGAGTAATAATTTCTTATTCCGAAGCTCTAGCTTCCCCTACTTGGAATCTAAAGAATATATGACTGAAAAAGAAAGTATTCGCAACGTCTACAAATATGTATTTGATTTGTTGCTATCAACTTTAATACCAGGATAAGAATATTCTACCTAAACAGACTGTTTCATCAAAACTGCTCACATTTTGGGAATATCGGTGAAATCAGTAGAAAGAGTTATGAAAGAATCAAAGTTAACTAACTAATCAATTGAAATCTCATCCCAATAAAGAATCCTGGACCTTACGACTATACAGTATCAATACTCTTACAATAGCATCATTGGGCGGAGTAACTAATGTCCCACACTGTGGCTAAAAATTTAGCACGAACCAACGAGAAAGCACTAGGCTCCTTTGCAGTTGTACCGCGAAAGCTGCAAATAGTAGCCCGAATAGACCGGTGGTGGTGGTGCACTCAAAGCGAAATAACGAGTAATGAAATTTTACTAAATCTTTATCATGTAAGAGAAAAAAACGCTCAATTCAAACCTTAATATGACATACGATTGGAAGCGAGCGATCAAACAAAAGTAACATTTCTGGTCTATGGAACCACACAAGGCAGAACCACACAGCAGTCTACAAACATGTCTTTCATTTGTTGCTATCAACTTTAATACCAGGATTAGAATATCCTACCCAAAAAGACTGTTTCTTCAAAATTGCTGTCATTTTGGGAATTTCAGTGAAATCAGTAGAAAGAGTTATGAAAGAATACAAGTCAACTAACTAATCAATTAAAATCTCATCCCAATAAAGAATCCTGGACCTTACGTCTATATAGTATCAAAACTCTTACAATAGCATCTAAAAAACGCTCAATTCAAACCTTAATACATCCTCTCGAAAATTACTCGGAAACCTCTTACTCCTAAGTGGTCACTGTATGTGCGACCCCATACTGAAGGTGGCAGAGGAGATATTCTGAAGAAGATTATAGTCGAGCTCAACGGCTTACATCTTCTGAACCGTCTGTATTTGCCTAAACTTCCATACGTGGTGAACCGCCACGGCTGGTGCGAGTTCCCCGTCAAGATCTGGTTGCATTTCAACCTTCCCAAACTTAACAAACCCATTAGCGTTGTTCGTTTATTCTCTGCTACCATTTATTATGTTCGTGTTTCTCTGCTACCAACAACTATGTTCATGTTTCTGTGTTATTCCAAGTGATGTTTGTTCTTCAGTGATGGAAGGCTTATCGCTACACTGGCCGGCAGCACATCAATCAAGTTTCCCTTTAGCTTCAAATCAGTGAAATGAGGAAACTCTGATCATTAGGCTGGAACTGGTGAGGTGTTCAGTCCTTAGTTCTTCCAAGTGGTTTGCTGGCTATCTTCAATAATTTGTGGAGATCTGAATGCATTCAGTCTGGGATCAATAATACGATTCCCTGTCCAAAGGATATCGCGTCTTTTTATTCCTTTCTTTTCGTATTTTACTAATATCTTCGACAGCTGTTTGTCGGGTCCAATGCTCTCAAAGCACATCAAAAGTTTTTGTTTCCAGTGCGATAACTTGCTATCGTTCACAATTTCACTGGCTCACAATATAAACAATCAAATATATTCAATGCTTTTATTTGTATCACAATACTCAAAATAATACAAATCAATTACAATTTTCAATATGCAACAATTCAATTCAAAAATCCAAAGCACAAGTCAAGAGTTATTTTTATCTCAACGCAACTGGCAATCAAAATCAAATCTACCAATCGCAGACTAAATAAAATATGCCAAAGCCGCGAGTACATGTTTGGCGCGAACATACCCCCGCCCCGGGCCGCTACAATCGGCCCGCTTTAATCAGTCGGGAGTCGGGATAGAGTTGCGACCGCTCTTTACAAAATACAATATCAAGTTTCTCATAAGTAAGTACAGTTTCACCAATTACGCGACGCAAATGAGTTTTAGCGACCTTAACAACATTTTCAAAGGGTAGGAGACGTGGAGCGCTGCAACCGCGAGAAGCGCAATCAGCTGGATTCAATTCTCCAGGAACATGTCTCCATAACAACGGGGTCTCACAATTCTAGATTTGAGAGATACGGTTGGCTACAAAAGTTTCTTATGTGTGAGCTGGCATTTTTAGCCAAGACAAAACAATCTCACAGTCAGTCCATGCATAACAATCACAAATATCCATATCTCCTTTCAACAAACTTACATCAACCTATGTTCAACTGGCACACTACTGGATAGGACTGGTCCAAAAATAACAAAACCAAAAACGGTAGGCACTGCTACCAATCCGTTGGGCTGTAAGGGCTGAGGCCCTCCAGTCAAAAAAGTGCCTATAACATCAGAACCCAACAACAAATCTACTGGTCCAGGGGTAAAATAGGTAGGATCCGCCAACTTCAAACCTTTTGTCAAAACAGGGCAAATCAACTTCAAATCAACCTGGGGTTGCACCGGACCCAAAATGGTATCTACAACAATTCCCAAGAACGACACAACTGGAACCAGGGGATCCCGAGGCAAGACCGAGACACGGGTCTCTCCCTGAATCGCTGACACGGGAGTGTTTCCTACGCCCCTAACAAACGTATCACAATTTTTCAATGATAAGCCCAATCGCACCACCAACCAACTTGACAAGATACAACCTTGGGACCCCGAATCCAAAATGGCTCGAACATCCACGTGTTGACCATTGTGGGCCCACACTCTAACAACTGCTGTCGGTAACAATACGGTTTCCCGGGGGACAGCAGGGATTGGTGGGAGGGCAGCAAGTACCTATTCGGTACGTCGAGGGGGAGAAAACTCACCCCTGGACACGTCGGGAAGGTTACGACGTGGGTGTGGCTCCCAGCTCTCGTACTGGGAATGACGAGATGAGTTAGCACCAACAAATGGCGTACGACGACGCCCATAACCGTACGTCCGGTTATTTAACCGGGGCTGCTCCATCAAGGGGTGGAGAATCTATCAGCGACCGTGTAATATCTAGGCGGTTCCTGGGAACGAGCCATTTTACCCCCGCCCGTGGAAGAACGACGCAAACCCCCGCCCGTGGGGGAACGACGCAAACTCCCGCCCGTTGGGGAACGACGCAAAACCCTCTCGTGACGAATATGAGTCGCAGCATGGTGGAGGGGGGCTTGATGAGGAGGGGAGTAGACTCTTGGGGGGGAACGCACAACTTCTACATCATCACGACCACTACGGTTCGCACATAAAACCGGATGATGAGCTCCCTGACAAAACCTACAAGGTCTGCTCTGCTGGCATTCACGCTGAAGATGGTCACCAAGACAACCATAACACCACCTTCGGTCAGCAGCAATAGATCGGCGACCCTGGACTCGCATCTCCAAAAAACGCTTGCAGGCTGTCACTGCATGTCCAGGCTCCTTGCAATACCTACAAGCAACAGGGGGCCCATTTTGCCCCATGGCCCTATAAACTCGGTGATCTCTCCTTTCGGTCAAACGGGGCTGATGCACACGCCGAGACTTCGGTTCCACACGAACCGGCTGACTAGGAAGAAGTACACCTGAAATGTCTCCCACCCGGCACTCATCCTCCAGAAAAAGCAACAAACTGAAAAGGGAGGAAGATGAGAGGCACTACCACCTCCAAATTTGTGTTCAAAGCGAACCTTCAACTCGGGTGGAAGTTTCTCAAGCACAATATGTAACAATAAATAAGACCAGGAATCTACAGGTAAGTCCAGGATCTTCAATGCATTCAAAGAAACCAGCATTGGATTCAACAAGTCCACCCGCAATCGACCCAGGTTAGAAATCCTGGGCAAGGTGAGAATCCGACCAACATGCTGGTCTGCAAGCCGTCTTACATTGTGGTACCTTCGGGTCAAAAGTTCCACAGCAGTGGGATAACTGTCATCAGTCACAGTGAGATGACTCATCATGTCCAAGGCCTCATCCCGCATGGATGAACGAAGATAGGCCAATTTCTGAGCTGGTGACAAATCTGACCTCCGGTCCACCAGGCTTTGGAACATGTTCCAAAAACTAAGCCACTCAGTGAGATCTCCACTAAACTTCGGCAAATCCAAAGTGGGCAGTCTACCCAATAATGCTGGAGAGGTTGGTTCAAGTTTGGTATCCAAATCTGGAGAAGTGGTCAACCCCGCTTTGAGTGTGAGAGCCGCCTGAACCAATTGATCGGAGAGCTCGTCACACTGGTCCAAATCACCCACAATTTGAGTTTCCACATCAGATGGAACCACACCGGTGCTGGCCAATTCATAATAAGAGGCAGTAAGATTCTCTAACCGCTCCCGTTTAGCGGGCAATTTATCAAACCTATCCATCAAAGCAGCGGTTCGTTCTGGTCGACCCACCAATGCAGCAGCTGAAACTAACCAACGCAATACTGTCCTTACTTCCCCAACAATCCTAGCTACAGAAGTCATGATGTGACAGATACAATAATACCACAATAATAATTAAAACAAAGATATAACTCCTATTTTATAACCTATAATTAAAACTTAATACCAAATAAACATTTTACTTACTTACTTACTTACTTGACCATCAATACCAATAATACAACATACAAATACAAAGAATACAACCTAAATCAGCACTTGACCACCAGATACCTAAAATACAACAAAGGAATACAAAAGAAGCAACCTGACTCAAAACTAGCAAAGGACAAATATTATTTGGCAATACAATCTAGCAATAACAATGAACTAGTTACCAAAAAACACAATATACAAAATATCAAGCCCTAGACTTGCAATTATTAACCTTATTTTACAAACCAAAACTGGAAACTGATTGTGAACCTGTTAACACAACCCAGTCTACAAAATATCAAAAAACACATAAACGTAAACATAAACATAAACGTTCACGCCGTTTATCCCCGAAGGGGTTGGCAGAGGTACCAATACTCCTGAACTCACATGGCAAGCGCCATCTAGTTTCCAGAGAAGGTACCCACGTTTTGCTTAGACAGTGTACTCACGTGATAGGGGGCAGGCCTATCGCCGTTTTTGTACGAATACACTGTCACATGACTAAGTACAACTCAGCCATGTGGGTTTCCTCACGATGTTTTCCCTCACCGTTAGCAACCATGATAAATTAACCACACATATGACTTTAGAAAGACTAAGATATTCAAAATAAAACACAGAAGTTGAAGAAAAAGGAAACTTAAACTAGGTGTGAAGTAAAAGAAACGAAGCAACCAGAAACTCACAAAATTCTTACATTCACATTTTGAAAAATAATTTGTACAATATCACGTTTAACATAGATTAATTTCAAATATAAAAAAAGAGGTATGAGGAAAAGATTTTAAAATAAAGGATGTTGGTAATGGGTCAACAGAATTTGCAAAAAACACTAAAACACCTCCAATATTCAAAGACGTATCTCTTACACTCATAAGAAGAAATGGGGTAATCTTAGCCTATCCAGCTACATTTTTTTTAACTCTCAAAAGATTTTCTATACGACCAAACCAACTTTATAAAAATAAACTAAATTGTCCACAATAAAAACCAATCATATTACGCGCTTGAAAATCCGTTCCTCTTTCCATCAAGCACATGACGTCATCTTTCACACCACATTTCACTATTTTTCACCACCACCGATGGAGCTGATTTTCTCTGCTTTTATGCTACTTTTGCTCAACCCTCCACTACTGAACATCAGCGTAGGAACCATTGATGTATAAGACACTGCCATTCGAGTGTATTTATAAAAAAAGAGATTTAATACCCTTTTCAGCCATAGTTCTTTCCTGTTCTTGGGTTGACATTTGTACAATTATTCAGATAGGTTTTTGCAAATTTATGGATTAAATAAGCACGACTGTAAAGTCAGAGTAAGGGGATGGCTCAGTAAATTAACTAACGACGAAACTGAATCTTTGCTGAAATAGTTAAATAAATAATCATATAGCCATAGTTCTTTCCTGTTCTTGGGTTGACATTTGTACAATTATTCAGATAGGTTTTTGCAAATTTATGGATTAAATAAGCACGACTGTAAAGTCAGAGTAAGGGGATGGCTCAGTAAATTAACTAACGACGAAACTGAATCTTTGCTGAAATAGTTAAATAAATAATCATAGCATATAGCATATATTTTTTCCAATGCAAAAATTTGGGATGGGTATTTACATTAAATAGTAATGAAAGAATGACAGTAATCGATTACCGATTGATGAATCGATGCTAGAAGATCCAATATATCGAAATCACAGTGAACAAAATCATACTGTAAGCTATTGTACAGGGTGTTAGTTTGACGGCGATTGTTACTTCAATATTAATTCGTATATTTAAGTTTAATGCTTAATATCCAACATATGAAATAAAAAAAAGGCTAAAACCGCTTTAGCAGAAAAACTTACTTTCTCCATCAGATAGAAAACTGTAGTTATCTACACTAGCCTAGCGCACACTTGCTCGTAACCGTACGTATCATTAATCACGCACACATGCTCGTGACCGTATGAACCGCACTATGACAGCAATGCAAATTTGAATTTCGCGGCCATGTTTACGTTTGATTTTTCTTTGAACTTACCGCCGCGCCTAGTGCCGCAGTGGTCTTAGTCGCCTCGTATTTCAATCCAGTATTAAATATGGGGAAGTGTAATTCAAACATTTTCAAGTAAATAAAAATGTATGGAGAATAAAAGAGCATGTATGAAAAGATCGATGGATGTAAACAAAGCTAGAGAGGTTTGCCAGGATCGTACGAAGTGGCGATCGATAGTCTCTGCCTACCCCAATGGGTACTAATGGCGTGAGAATATGTATGTAAAAAATCTATCTCTATTAATTAACACCGACGATTATAACAAAACTGTCGTCCTAAATAATCAGCTACCGCTATTTTTGTTTTGTTTTACGTCTCTGCCTTCCCAATGGGAACTAACGGCGTGAGTATGTATGTAATGTATGTACTTCATGAGCGTTAGATAATAAATTTAAAAGCAAATAGATACCCTCGAAAGGATGCATTAACGTGGCATAAAATAAAGTGCGCAAGAGATACCTATTCATTCATTAACCGACATCGAAATTGGAGGAGTTCTTGGTGTTTACTTAACTCTCTCTGGGCTAAAGGGCTCTAAACGGGTGTATTTGTACTCTATCACAGTTAAATAACATAAACATAAACATAAACGTTCACGCCGAATATCCCCGAAGGGGTTGGCAGAGGTACTAATACTTCTGAACATCACGTGACTTTGTCACCTGGTGTTCAGAGTACCCACGTTTTGCATGGACAGTGTACTCACGTGATAGGGGGCAGGCCTATCGCCGTTTTGTACGAATACACTGCCACATGACTAAGTACAACTCAGCCATGTGGGTTTCCTCACGATGTTTTCCCTCACCGTTAACAACCATGATAAATTAACCACACATATGTCTTTAAAAAACACAAATTGGTGTAGGCCCGACCCAGGATTTGAACACTAGTCGTTTGCACGATAACCGAGTGTTCTACCCACTGGGCTATCACGGTTGCATTATATCATCATATCAGTTAAATAAAGAATTGTTGGATTCACCAATAAAACTCTCTTGGAAATTAACTTTGTTTATTCTCACTTTTGCCATACGACGACTGACAAACAACTGACTCAATAACACTTTACATCCTACTTATATCTCTAATTTCACTTTTGACAGTTCTCAACCGGAAATCATCAAATTAGTTACTGTCGCTTCAGTAAATTTATACAGACAAATCAATCAGCAAATAATTATGTAAATAATGTTAGAATAAACCTTAAAATAATACTAAATATCTAACACTCGGCCATCCGTAATTACATGTACACGTCCCCGTGTAATTATTAAACAATTTACAAAACAATCTACAATCTTGATTTCATATTCTAGTAGTAAGTACTAGTCATAAATTCGGATTTCCTAAAAGAGACATTGGAAACATTTGCAATAACAGTCATAGGCACTCATAAAGGAAGACTATCATAGAAACATAATTTCAATTCTGCGAGTTAAGTAATGATAAAATTACAAGAAGTATAATCAATCAATATAACCAGAGTAGTTATTAGCTTACACATTCTGTGCAGTGTAAAATACAATAATATGATATAATAACAATTTTTTTTATCTTTTTTACTACCTACCACTAACACATCTTATAACATTTAATTTATATTAAACTAAACTTATACAATCTCATTTATCTACAACTTTACTTATACATAATATCTATTATTTATTGTTTAGCGATAAGTTCGCTTGCTGTTTATTGTATTTGTCTGTGTATTTTTTCGGTGTTCAACGGGTAATTTGAACGGGTAATTTCCGCAAGTCGACGTCTTCTGTGTGCCTGTTTTGCGTGATGAAGGGATGGCACTACTCTAGCCATCCCAGCTCACCAAGGAAGTTCAGGATCCCCCTAATATCCTTGAACACCTCAGGGAGCGACCTGGCGTCACCCAGGTGTGTTACCCTGTAATCCGCTACACCTGTACACTCGAGGAGCACGTGCGCAGCTGTTTCCTCCTTCTCCATGCATGCTCTGCACAGAGGGCTATCTGTAACACCTAAAGTAAACAAGTGTTTGTTAAAAGGGCCATGCCTTGTGAGGGTGGCTGTGATCCAACTAATTTGCTTCTTGTCTTACCTCGTATGGCCTTACGGACTATAGTTTTTAACTGATCGTTTGGTAGAGGTCTGTCAATAAAGTGTATTATTATGTATTAACGGGCCAAGTCTCATCTATCTTGGAACCAATGAGGAATGGTGTAGGCGTTATCTACCGTACGTCCATTCAATATACCATAAGGAATACTCAACGGGCCAAGCCTCATTCTATCTTGGAACCGATGAGGAATGGTGTAAGTGTTATCTACCGTACGCCCATTCTATATACCATAAAGAATACTCAACGGGCCAAGCCTCATTCTATCTTGGAACCGATGAGGAATGGTGTAGGTGTTATCTACCGTACGCCCATTCTATATACCATAATGAATACTCAACGGGCCAAGCCTCATTCTATCTTGGAACCGATGAGAAATGGTGTAGGTGTTATCTACCGTACGCCCATTCTATATACCATAATGAATACTCAACGGGCCAAGCCTCATTCTATCTTGGAACCGATGAGGAATGGTGTAGGTGTTATCTACCGTACGCCCATTCTATTTACAGCAAGTAACACTCAACGGGCCAAGCCTCATCTATCTTGGAACCGATTAGGTGCAGGTCTCATCTATTCTATTCTCATTTAATATACAACAAGTAACACTCAACGGGCCAAGCCTCATCTATCTTGGAACCGATTAGGTGCAGGTCTCATCTATTCCACTCTCATTCAATATACAGCAAGTAACACTCAACGTGTCAAGCCTCATCTATCATGGAACCGATCAGGTGCAGGTCTCATCTATTCTACTCTCATTCAATATACAACAAGTAACACTCAACGGGCCAAGCCTCATCTATCTTGGAACCGATTAGGTGCAGGTCTCATCTATTCTACTCTCATTCAATATACAGCAAGTAACACTCAACGTGTCAAGCTTCATCTATCATGGAACCGATCAGGTGCAGGTCTCATCTATTCTACTCTCATTCAATATACAAAAAGTAACACTCAACGGGCCAAGCCTCAAGTAGCTTGCATCCGAATTATCTTAATACAGATTACACCTACCAACAAAATTATGAACAAAATCTTATTAAGGTATATCTAAATTTCAATCAGTGAAACATATATTCATAACAATCAAAAGTGATTGATACATTCTAGGTATGTTCTAAAGTGCTTAGCTCAATCAAAATGATTGATAATGATGATGATAATGAAACTATAAAATATTCTCGAAATATCGATTATTCTTTTACTTCACGTATCTACAATAGGTAACGGTAAGCGACAGCAATATTACAACCATAATTATACAAAAAGCTAAAATTGATGAGTATTGGAAACCCACCTCAAGCTCACGCATTTGCTCCGAGCATTTTGAAGAAAAATATTTTGATTTAACTAAACCTGGAATTAGAAGACTTGTGAAAGATGCCATACCCACGAAGGCATATTTGTACTATATTTGAAATATATACCTATCTGAATATACGTAATACTATACATATAAATATATATCTTACTATAATATTATAATTGTAAAAGTGTGGATGTGATTGTTACGCTTTCAGACAAAATCTACTAAAGAAATTTGGATGAATATATATGATATATATGATGTATTTACAGAAAGAACCGTCAACCACGTTAGAAAAAGGTGACATGATGAATTTATGAAAATTAAATGTGTTTATCCTCGAATTCACCATCATTAGAATATTTAACAAAATATATTGTAGGATATATCTCAAGTAGCGTAGCTCGACCCATAATTAAATCTATAAAATGTGTCTTTTGCACAGAATCGCTACTATCGCAAGATCTTTTATGGTTCCACAAATTAATTGGATTAAAAGATCGCGGTGGCCTCTGTTATCCTTCTGAAGATATTTATAATGTATGTTTGAAATGCGGAGAGTTTGTCAGAAAGATATTGAAGGACCAATTGATTATATATAACTTCAAACAAACAGCGCCCTTTTAGTGTCGTTATAATATTTAAACAGTTTCTAGGTAATAGTATTTTTCCATTTAATTCCGAAGAACATATAAATGGGCTAAGCCACCGCATTAATTTGATAAGAACCATAACAGAAAATACATAAATTTAAGATTCCAATATATTTCAAAATGTAAAACTTTTGCAGTAAGTGTCGAATCCAAAAGACAGCATTATAAAAAATAACCCAGCAAAAGGCAATTAACAGACTGTATTCAAATTATTTTTTTTTAATTTTTTGTTATTTTATTTTTTTACTTTACCATTTAAACATTTTTTTTTGTTTTTTTTTTTTTTTATATCAACTTAACGTTTTTAGTAAAGTTGTCTTTATAATATGTAACATACACAAAAATATACTTGATAAGAATTTAAAAACATGCTTTTGTAGCATATTTAACTAAAATAAATAGGCGTCCTGGAAGATTTGCTTTGTGTGAACTCATCTTCGATAAGCCAAACCACCACATACGTTTGACAAACCTACAATTCTAGGGAATCGATTTTTATTAAAGGTAGCAGTGTGACTTACTAGATGTTTGTAATCCGGTATGTTGTAGAAGTCTTGAGGTTTGAGGAATTAATTTCTTCGAGAATTTTATAAATTTTATGGATTAGGTGATAGATAGAGGGATGAGCACTTAATGAGAATATTAAAGATTATTTTAAATATTACTAATGTATTTCACAGTCTTTTCTGCACAATATTGTCAACTCACTTTTTGATTGATTAGGTACCTTAGCAACGACCATAGATATATATTTGAATTTTTGATTCGTGCCAGTACCATAACACTTTCTACCTACAATGATACGCGAATCTTCTGAAATAAAGTAACATCCGAACTTCAATAAAGATGATAGTTGGCCATTATCACCTGCTTGGACCCCGATCATAAGCACCACCAAGCAAGGGAAGAACACTAGCAAGACTCTACTAACTAAAAACTAACGCTAATTTTATGAAATCAAAGTTTGAACTTTAGATTTTTCAGAATATCCAATTGTACTAATAAAAATATACGATTGAAGCTGTTGTTTATATTTTAAATGTATGTGTTTTTTTTCATCTTATTATTTAAAAGCATTAGATAATTCACGATTATGTTCAAATATAGAAAAAGAACATTTTGATATTTCAGAAAATATAATATTACTAAGAAGTTAAAAAACTATTAAAGCTATTGTTTTATTTTTAATTTAAGTATTTTTTTTTATGTTATCTTTTAAAAGCATTAAATATTTCATGTTTTTTTTTTCTTAAGTATAGAAAAAGAACATATTAAATAATTATTAGTAGTTTGGTACAAGATATACAATTGCAGACTGGCGATGGGGTTAAGCTTGCAACATTGAGGGGCGTGAAGTGTAGTGAGAGCGGGGGAATTATTGGACCATTTTGCCGAACCGATTGTGTACTGACTACGGTGTCTGGAGGAAACTAAGTTTTTTGATTATAACACTATTAATCCATCTCAGAACACAATTGATTGTCAACATAATATACATATTATATCTGTAATCTGAACATCACCACGGCTAGTGATCTTCTTCAACAGAAAACAAGGAATCTGATCTTTGATAGGGTACCCAGGGTTTCAATTTATCCGAAGCTACGACGGTAGAGTAACTACGATTATTAGATGGTATTAAATGGTATTACGGCATTTGTATTTAGTATGCCCATAGCGTAGACAAGTGTCATACCTCAGTATTGGTTTGGGCAACTAGATATATAATGCTATATATAAACTAGATATATAAAACTGGATATATATAATACTAGTGTTAATTGCCTGTTCTTTGCGAGATGGATCGAATTCGGGTAGTGTGTTATGCTCAGATAACTTATTGCTGATCGTACCGCCACGTAATGTTTGCAACGCATTTACTAACTGAGTCAGAATACTATCACTATTATTTTGTTGTAAACTATTACTATTATGGAACTCACATCACACACATCACACAAATCCTACACACATCACACACATCCCATACATTCACACACATTCATATCTGTAGCCCGCCGTGGAGTGACCTGACAGACTTCGACTGTGACTGCACTTGCGGAGGAGTGACGCCCGCTGCCACGCTTGCGGCTGTGTGAGCGCCGGCGCTGCGACCGCCAGGTGCTTTCGCGCTCGAGGCTGCGCGATCGTCGTTCCGTCCGCTGGGAGCCGCTGGGCAGCGGGCTGCGAGAGCTCCGATAGCGGCTCCGACTGCTACCGCGCACCGGACTGCGCGAACGACGTTGTGAAGCTCTGGATCTGTCGCGCTCGTGACTGCGCGACCGTAGCTGCGTTCGGCGTCGCGAACGCCGTGTGTGGTCGCCCTGTCCAGCTGCGACCGGCGGCCACTGTCATGAGTACTGGCACGCGATCGGTCTCGGCTGCGCGGAGACCGACGCGATGGAGTACGTACTTCTCGTGAAGCTCAGCCATCGTTATCCATGTTCCTGGAATGCACCGAGTTTTTCCGGACAGTACTTGATTCAAATTAAATTTCCTACTTTAGACATGGATAACAACTACTTTTCTACGAGAAAACATTACTTACATAGGGTAATTAATAAATATTTCAGGTGAGGGAGAATGTATTAGGTTGTGTTGTATTCGAATGTACTAATGACCTTGTTCTATACAATATCTTATTTTGGTTCCGATATCGGTAAACACATAAAAAACGGAAAGCCTAAGTAATTTCTCTTAGTAGAAAAAAAAATACAATTAATTATTCAAATAAGAAGAAAAGGAATGGTTGGTTCAAGTAATTTCATCATGTAAATGATATTGTAATTAAAACAGCTATTGTTCTCATAACCAATCACATTAAAGAACCCCCGCTTCACTTCATGAATTTTATCTTGCTTGATCATAAAATAAAGAGTTTTGTCTGCTTGATAGTAAAATTTCGAATAATTGCTCACCTTTTAAACACGGCCGATGGAGCTAACACTTACGTGTGACATGGAAACATCCCCGCTTCTGATTATGTTGGATTCACCAATAAAACTCTCTTGGAAATTAACTTTGTTTATTCTCACTTTTGCCATGCGACGACTGACAAACAACTGACTCAATAACACTTTACATCCTACTTATATCTCTAATTTCACTTTTGACAGTTCTCAACCGGAAATCATCAAATTAGTTACTGTCGCTTCAGTAAATTTATACAGACAAATCAATCAGCAAATAATTATGTAAATAATGTTAGAATAAACCTTAAAATAATACTAAATATCTAACAGAATATACATAAAAATAACTCACCCCGTTTTGATTGGCAGTGGCAGATCCGGGATATCACCTTTATTTGCGCAAAACGCAGAACATTTTGAGAATTAACATTATAAAACACCAACACTGAATGTTACCATAACACGACTACCCTCTCTAGCTCTCGAGCCAAATTTAAATTATCTCCGGCAATAGCATAAAGCCGCACCATCTCCGTTCTTTGCTGGTTTGTGTACGCCATATTTACTCAACATCAACACAATCACAACACTAGATAATGAAACTGAACTCACACTCCGAAAAGTAATGCGAAAAATCAAAGTGACATCCAATCATAAGCAACACAAACACAATGAGCTACAAACAACTAACTTAGTACTAATAAATACTGTTCCTTTGATGTAATGCCGACAAGCCCGCCCGACATGATACATGCAGATTTTGAATTTCGCGGCGATGTTTAGTGCTCTTAGTCGCCTCGTATTCCAACGCAGTATTAACTATGGGGTAGTGTTATTCAAATTTATCACGTCAAATAATAACATGTAAAAAATAAGAAGATATTAGAAGCTTAGTTCGATTGATTACTTTACTGGCCTTGATTTGATTTGGCCGCCGGTTAAGGGTCAGCGGGAGGGGGCGGCGGGTCGCAGCTGTCAGCTGATTGCATTTACGCATCACCCACACTCGCCCGCCTTGTCATCGCGTTTCACTTACACATTTAAGCGTGTTGGTGTCAATAGTACTACTTTCTTAGTGCAAATTTTAACAAAATTTGAAAAAAAGTAAGTGTGTTTTTTTTCAACGAATTCTGACTCTATACGTGATAATTAATCATAATTTTCATTGAAACCAGTTCGTTACAATTACACACTGTATATTTAACAAAAATAAATATATATATATTGATACACTAAACAAATTTATTTTGTTTTAAGTCCAGTCGTCGTGAGGAAACCCACATGGCTGAGTTGTACTTAGTCATGTGACTGCAATGTTTGAATTGATAGACGTGTTGCTTGGTTGAATATACGTTTATTACTACTAAATACTTACAACTAAAATACAATATATAGAGGGAATACGTGTGCGTACCACACTACACCTTCCCCCTTTGAAAACAAAAATATAAAAGTTATTACCTATTTTATATTTCTAGTACATATGTTTCTATGTATTAAACTTAAACCTATAATTTCATTAAAATCTAATAGTCAAATCCGGGGATAAAAACAACAAATCGTGGGCGAAACTATTTGCTGCATTATTGATATCAAGTAAAATGATCATATCAAGTATGTTTGAAGACAATTGTCACAGTATTTTTAGCATATTCTTTTTATATATTTCATTTTCACAATATTGATTATCTTTTTTTTACACTTCATTTAATTTGTTAAGTATTATATTCTGTCTTACATTCGCATCATATATTTATAAATAGCTGTGGACAACCATGCTTCCTTCTCAAGTCATATTTTTTTTATATTTCATTTCTTATCAAGATACACTCATTACTTCAATGGGTCGGCCACCCTTATACATAATATAATATTCATTAATTTTATTTCATTTCAAGGTACAAATAATATTAAACATCACATGCGCATTTATTTATATACTTATTAACAGTCTCTCTCTTTTAACACTCTTTTGGTGTCCAATTTTCTTCACGAAGGGTATTCAACCGCGTCATGATCAGATAAAAAGGATTCAGAGATCTGCTTTGTACCTTGGTGTACCTTGTATGACTTTTTATACACTTTTCAAAAACCTTGCATTATTCTACAATCAATATTTAGTTGTCAATTGGTAAATATACGAAATAACATTTGAGTGATCAAGTCAAATGAATATCAAAAACTTAGCAATTAAAACTATCATACTACAAACTACATTTCATAAGCTTTCAAATCCATCATACTAACTTTGGCTACATTCCATTACCTTTTTAAATCATAACAATCACATCACCTTACCAGCTCAATCATACCGCACACAGCGATGACTTCATAGAATTCTTCATGCCATATATGTATGCAACGCTATCACTTCCATCGCCCCGTACCAAAACAAACGCAAATATCAGCCTAGCAACAAGCATCATTACAACTCAATACTCTTATTTTCGTCATTCTATGAACTTTTTACTTAAATTCATTTATAAACTATTTAATTCATTCGTCTTTACTCTCATATTTCTTTTCATTTTTTACCATCCGAAAACCTAGTATCATTTTTTTTAAATAATATTCCGTTATTAATTACGTTATAATATTGAAATCAACTTGTTCTCATTATGCTTTATATAAACTTAATGTTTAAATATTTATGTTATATTTTCATAGATAAGCCGTAGCCAAGACGATCTCTTAACATATTAAATGAAAATCTTTTTAAAAGAGAATCGTTCATGTAATACACGAGACATATTTGGTTTATTTATTCAGTAACTACATAGTCCACATTATGTGTCATAAAGTATATCGCGTAATGATTAATCCTCGTAATATTAGCGCTAAAACATAAGTATACTAATGAAATGTTGACTTAAATTTTAATTAAATCGGTATCTCTCTACATTAATATATATTTAAATATCTTTACTATAAAATATTATTAACCTAAAACCATAAAAATAAGGAGTACTAAACTTAACGTTTCATTATCTTTTATGTAAAACTAGCTAATCATTTTTAAATACATAAATCTTGTTATAATTACGCACCGTACCACTGATTGTCATTTCCAGTCACTCAACATTATTAAATATTCGCACATAACAAAACATTTTCAAGGTGATAACCACGTCACTCAATGGAAAGCAAGCTGGTCCCATTTTTCGGTTTTTGGGTGTGTCCGTTTAGGTTAAAGTATTGGTCCTTCAGGCTTGGCTATATGTAACATTCTTCAAATTTAAATAATCCAGTTCCATTGTATTCCTGTGTTTGTACATAAACACTTGTGTTTCCACACTTTGCACTGTATTTAGAATATTAAAATTATAAATCCATGTTCCTGTGCGCAGCGCAGCCACTAGGCCGCACTGGCAGGGTCGCCATGCAATGTAAGAAATAAAGAGACGTGTTTGCTTGTTGGATATAGGTTTATTACTACTTAATACTTATGACTAACATACAATATATAATGGCAAGAGGGGGACAAGATGCACTCACACTACACCACACCTTCCCCCTTTGCAAATAAAAAATATATTTATAAATAACATATTTTATTTAAGAAATTATTATCCATTAATCTATTTACTAAGAATCGAATATCAAATAGAAATAAAAATTAAATTTAACCTTTTTTAGAACTTGTTTATCTATTTAATAAAACTTAACTACTATACTTAAATAAATCTATTGGTAAAATCCGGGATAAGTCGAACAAATCGTAGGCCAAACGATTTGCTGCGTAATCATCACACAATCAAGTAAATTTTTAAATACATGCCATAGTATTGTTATCACATATAGATTTTTTTATACATTTCAACTTCGTAATAGTCATTAACTTTATTATATTTCATTATGTTTTTATAATATTCTCTCTCATATTTTTATCATATATTTAAAATAATCCTGGCAAGGTCGCCATGCAATGTTTGAATTGATAGACGTGTTGCTTGGTTGAATATCGAGGGTTGCCTGGTGAAACCCGATAAGTATGACAAACCCAGTTTCGAGAAAAACGATGATAAAGGTTTATGACCTAGAAACTGTAGTTTAAATCAATAATTTAGTAGTTATATAAGTTTTATATGTGAGCTAATTTAATACACTTTACGCTTTTAAGTTTTTTAGAAATCTACTGCATTTAGTTATGCTGGAAAAAAGCTTTCTTTTCGAGGGGTGTCGACTTATTGGGTTTATACAAAAACAAAAACAATATTTTTGTTACTTAAAGGTGTTTATAACTAAGAATCGTGTGGTGCGTTGTCAGCAAATATTTTTAACTTCGTATCCAACCGTGATATTCTTCAGAGATAATTTGTTTCTTGTATATAGTTTCTAAATTCACTTTTAATCAAACTTATTGGTAACTGACAACAGTACCTACGCTCTAACCCTTCTGGCTACGGCGCTGCAACTGATGGTTTTTAATGTCGGTTAGCTCTCGTTTTTGGTGTGTTAGGCTTCGTCTTCAAAACATCCAATTAACGAATCAAAAAAATCCTCTGACATGTCGTACTTAAAGTAAATCTTCAAATCTCCTTTTATCTACCGGAATTGTTTGATTTTTAGCCACTTTACAGCCTCTTTCGTGGTATCTTTATTTTAATTGTTATTATATTTCATTATATTAAACTCCTTTACTTTATAGCTACCTATATCACTTTTCTTCTTTCCTTCAACAGTGTTAATGGTTTTCCTTTTTTTCGTTCTAGTAAGTTTAAAAACATTCTTCTATAAGACTTTACTATTGACCTATGAAGTTTTTTGAAGCGTATTCAATAGCTGCATGGATCGAATTGACTTCCATGTTGCTATGCCTATTTTCAATGAACTTTTGCTCAGTAATGTGGAGGTGGTCTATCTTCTGTACTGCCCAGAGTAAGAGAGCGAAGATATATTGATTCCGGTTCTAGCTACTGCATGTATCCGAAAAAAAACTGTCTCGTCAAATATTAGTAATAATCCCCACATGAGGTTTTCATGAACAAAAACATTCAAATTCTGTCACGGTTTTTGGCAATTGAGATAAGCAGTAGAAAATACATGTTCCAATTTTGCAACTGCCTTTTTTACCATTTATTTCACTCCAGCAAAGACATAAACAGTGAAATTAAATAGAACTAGTTTTCTCATGTAGTATAACAGACTTTCCCCACCACTAGATATTTGCAAAACTGCCTGTAAATCCATAGTTATTGGCATGAAAGTTTCATCAATATTAGCATGATCTTTGTCGGCACCTTTAGCTTCTTGGCAGATCGTTTTCGCGTGATCGTTCTAGCGCTTCTTTTGATTGTGCCTTTTCATATTTTGAACAAACGTTGCAGAGATCTTTTTTTGGGCTGAAAAAACTGTAATTTATTCTTAGATTTTCTAAAACTCACGATTGCACATTATGATTAAAACAACTATTGACTTTCGAATATTTTAATCGCGTATTATATGGTTTTTTAAAGCCCGACGTTTCGAAAACCTTTCAGTTATCATGGTCACGGGAAGACTGAGTTGTTATTTGTCATTATACAGTACTATAAAATTATTAGTACAAACCACCTTCTTAAAAGGGTCTCGGTCAAAATGGGCGTAACACCAACAGCGTTAAAATATATTTTATGTGAAAGCTAATGATCATAACTTAATTTTATACTATGACGGCGATTACCCAAACAACCGGAGAACAGAGATATTCAGTGATGTTCAAACGCATAGAATCCAAAACAATCGCTCACCGCAGAGACAACACGGACAATATCGTGCAGTACTAGGCAAAAGATATCAATCTATTGGTTGGTAACCTAACGAATTACTGCATTCCATCCCTTTCTAACGTCTCTCACTCAGGTACCGAACAAAGAAAGCGTGCGTACGCGTCACTGCGCGTCAGTTAGACATGCGCATAACGCTTCAGTGAAAAGAACTTAGTTCATTTAGTTCCTTCACTTAAAAGAACTACTTCGCGAATGTAGTCCAGTAGTCCACTTTGTTCAGCGGCTCATTAGGCTCCTTCAGAGCCTAAATGAACTGCAGAACGAATTGGACTAAATGAAGAGATTGAGTTGGAAAGATGAATAACTTGCGGTTCTCGCGTTCTCGTATCTTTCTTATAACATTCGCTAGTTCGCGAATGAAAAAAATGATGCTTTTGATAATGTTTAATGAATGAGTCCCATATGTTGTATTACTTGTATTTAATTTTGCCGAAATAAAGTTATTTATCATGAAGTATCAGTAAGAATAAATATCTCGATTGTCCTCCATACTTTCCAGGCTTAGGACTGACAACCAAAACATTACTAATATTTTCACTATTAGAAAACAAACATTAAAAATAACTCATTGACGGGTCTCGCACCTCATATTAATGTTTTTGTATTTGTGTAAACGAATAGTGATTTAACAGCAATGCATAAGTGAGGTGAACTAATACGGTGTCAGTATTAGAATTGCGATCAAACGAATATAGTCCTTAAGACGATGACCGAAGTTTTTTTTTCGCCTGACGGCAAAGTATTATTTAACCAACCTTTGTGTTTTTTTTTGCAATAATACCCGGTCCATATTGGGGATAACAAGTATGTAGGGGTTATCAAGACGTGCAATAAAGTAAATTACAACGCATTTTATTACTGTTGGTATAACGCCCAGCTCCTATACAAAAATGCCCATGATCCTTTAAGTTACATTTGCGTTTAATATTTGCTAAGTACAAAAAGAGCTAATGTTATCTGGAGTCTTGCTAGTGTTCTTCCCTTGCTTGGTATATAATTGTATTCTTCATTAAAAATGTCATGGTAATTAGACTTTGAAACTGGCTTTTTATTTGTCTCTCTACACGAAGCTTCATACAATCTGTACCTATTAATGACCGATTTTGCATCAGGATAAAGGTACTTTTTACTGTCCTAACGGCAATAATGAGAATCCGATACAGGAAAAGATCCCATTTGATCTTTGACCAGTTGAACATCATCTATTTTAGTTTTATTCGGTTTATCGTATACACGATTATCATTCTCAGCATTCAAACCCAATAATCCATTTTACTTACAGCAGATATATGAAATCCACACTTATGCACAATGTTGCCAAAAAAACTTTAGATAAACTTGTATTTCGTCACTGTTTTTTTGGAAGAAACATATTTTTCTAAAATTTAGCAAAAAATGATTTATTTAATGAACGATCCTTTTTATTTGATGCCTTTTGTAGTCTCCGTGTTTCCACAGGCTGAACTTAAATGCATGAAAGAATAAAGCTCTTTTTGCACTGCGCATGCGATCGTGTCGCGAACTGACCGAAAGTGCGTCAACCATACTTATTAGGTCGTCCACCATACTTATTAGGTTCTTCCCCGGATAACGTATTGAACGAATTTTATTGAAGGTTCGTGCGAGTACCCGATAACATAGTGTTTAAATAGTATTCTTTAAATGTTTTTTTCGGATAAATACTATAAATATCTTTATCGGATTTGGCCATTTAGTAGAATGCGTATTACATCTAATGTCGTTATAGTAAAATCCGATAAATGTCTTTAACGTATTTTGGTTTTCATTGGAATCCTTTTTAAGACTAAATGTACTTGAAGTAAAACCCAGTAAACACTAGTTACTGGTTTTACATTATGTGTTTTGTTTAATTGTATACAAAAACCTTTGAACTAAATACCTATAAATATATATTATGTGGTTCTATCACCAGGCAATACTAAAAACTGAAGCCATAAATACACTTATTAATATTTAGCACTGAAAAAAAAGTTAAAATTAAGGACTTATTGGTTTATTACTCGGCATATTTCCGTGAAATGTGCTATATCTGCTTATTTGGTATTACCACTAGATAGAGCGACATCGAATTACTATTAAACAACTTTTACCTTAAAATCTCACTTTTCGTCACTTATCGGGTTTCACCAGGCAACCCTCGATATACGTTTATTACTACTAAATACTTACAACTAAAATACAATATATAGAGGGAATACGTGTGCGTACCACACTACATGACAGTGTTTTCGTACAAAACGGCGATAGGCCTGCCCCCTATCACGTGAGTGCACTGTATAAGCAAAACGTGGGTACCTTCTCTGGAAACTAGATGGCGCTTGCCATGTGAGTTCAGGAGTATTGGTACCTCTGCCAACCCCTTCGGGGATAAACGGCGTGAACGTTTATGTTATGTTATGTTTAAGTCCAGAAACAGGTTAGTGGGCATGTTGATTATACATATTATTAGAGTTAAGTTTCATTTGCGCCGGCTCTGGTTTTTTTTAGCTATGTCTTTTATTAATTGACTAGCGGCTCGTCCCGGCATCGCACGGGTTGCTCATTTAATTTACACATACAAAACATTTCGTTATTAAAGATAAGTCAGGTATTTAAATAATGTGGTGCGTTTGGCATTAATATTGGCTGTCAGTCACTCGGGGAATTTAATCTGTCTTTTTAATTTTATACATAGGAGCTTTTAGTACAACTTTTAAGGTTTATTGTGGGGTTTGGATGTTCTGTAGCAATTGCTCCGGAAAGTCGCTACTCTGATTTTTGCTCAAATGTGCTTTCACGTTAGTCCGCCAGTAAAGAGTCTGTCTATTTTAGGGCAAGCTATTTTTGGAAAATTTAAAAAATAGCATGCAGTACATACAAAAAATCTTATACATACAAAAATATAAACTAAGTATTGAATACTATAATAAATTATGTTAAAGTTTATTTATAAAGCTTTGGTGTATCGGTGTAGAGGTTATATGCGTATAGCCTATAACGGATAAAGTTCACAAGTAAAAGAATAGAGATAGATTAGAAAAGCAGAGTTAGCAATAAAGCGAAGAATTAAGTAACGAAAATTATAATCCGATATCCGATGTATTTCCGATAGTTCCGCGTCTTGATAACCTGGTCTTGTATTGCACAGACAAAACCTTCGGTTTCCCCAAAGAGGTCCCCGAAACGCAGCCAATGCAGGGAGGCTTTACGGTCCACGAAAGGTTCGTGAAGTACCTTGTAAAACCTCCCGTGCAGCTCCTTCTCTTTCCATACGGACTCCCGATCGGAGGTTCTAAGTACCTCCGGGGTTCGCCAATCCTGTGAGGCCAACGATAAGGGATTCAGTCCTTTATCACTAGCGACCACCTCTCCCCGAATACTATCATCCGTCATCGTCAAAAAATAGTTTCTGAGGTTGCATACCTCGCGGTTGTGCATGGTTTTGGCACTCAAGAGGCCTCGACCACTTCGCAGATCGCAGCCATCACATCCTCCTCGGATATGTTGACGGGGTTCATGGGCGCTATGGGCTCGCACGCTCCCTCGACCGCCTCGAACCATCGGCCCTCTTCGTGATCAACAGGCAGCGACCAAAGCCCACGCCAAAAGGCAACTACATCAGCTTTTTCCGGTCGCTGACCTGTCAAAACCACATCGGGACGCTCCAAAGTTCTGTAGAACTTCTTCTGGTCACTCATGAAGAGACGATTCTGTTGGTACCTCTTTACCCTTTCAGAATATCGCCTAATTCGCTTACCCCAAGCAGCAATCTTCTGCTTCAGATCATCGATGCGCTCCACCAGTCTACAGGCAAACTCCGGTGAGTTGTCAAAGACATTCTCACCAGGGAATGCCTCCCTGACGAAGCGCACCACCCTCGGCCTATTGTTGCCTGATCTGAAGCTGGTCAGTTTGCCGATGAGGACCCTGGCCCTTGTGATACGGCTTTCAATCCGCCTCATCCAGGCTGGTCTAGTTCTAGTCCTGGGACTAGTACTGCCAGCCTGGCGGGAGCCACCAGCTCTTGTTGGCGGCATCCTGACGCCGACAAATTGACAAACTGTCATTGCGGCGCACAGTGGGCTGAAAATCCGCTCTCGAAGACATAGACACTTTAAATTTTAAGTGTCACTTTTTTTGCTTGATATGGCTTCTATTAACGAATATTCAGATAACCTAAGCGTCTCAGGAGATATAACCCATTAATAATTGAATTATCAATATATTGAAAAAAAAATGTATGGAGAAAATGTGAAAAGTGCCTATATTTCTGGAATCGCAAGGAAAACCGTAATAACCTCTGACAATGTTATAGAACATATTTTTTATGATTTTATGACATAATTTGTTTAGCGGTCACGCTTGCGAAATTTTTTTTATTAATTGTAAAAACAAAATTTTTTTTGTCCTATCCTTTTTACATGATTTATTTAGTGAATTGACTAGTTTAGACCTATTAGGGACTTAAATACGAAGAAATCCTCGTTACAATCTATTGTAACTACTTAATGAATGCCTCGTATCTATTATATTCACTATATAGTTAAGTTAAATATACTTACCGCTGAGTCGTAGGGCAATAAAAGTCAGTGGCGATAAGGATGTTAATGATGTAAAGCACCATTGTTAGTTTATATGCGGCTACATAAGGCCCGTAAGTGCGAGTGAGAAAGATATAGGGATTAAGATTAAGGAATGCATTAGAGTTCCTACATCATTATGAAGTGTTCACTTTCCATTGTTAATGATAATTTATTTACTGAATTGACTGGTTTAGACCTATTAGGGACTTATTTACTGAATTGACTGGATTAGATACGACATATGATAATAAGAGACTTTATTTTGCTGAATTTGTTTTAGCAAGAACACTGTCAATCAAAAATCAGTTAGAGAACCGAATAAAGATTAACTAATTAGTAAATTATTTGCAAAAAAAAAAAAGGTTTTTAACTGTAAATATCTGTGTAATTACGAATGCGGCCTATAAAAATAAATGGTTTATAAACATTTCAAAAATGAATAATAATTGTCGATTTTAAAATTAACGACTTTATACAATGAAAAAAAGTGGCATCACAAAAATAACAAGATATAAAAATATTAAAATTCCTCGTCACTGTCTTCCAATTCCGAATCAGACGATAGGTTGGACACATCCACAAACACTACTGATGAGTCTGACGAAGATAAAAGTTCTTTTGCCTCCGGAAATAATGCGGATTTTCTCTTGGCAGTAAATTTAGGGCGACTGGAGCTCAATAGTGGATCGGAAGACAACAACAGCATGTTGAATATGTCTTCATTAGACGCTATTCTGCTTTTTTTGCGGGAGTTATGCTCTCTAAATCTTCGGAAATCCTTGTTTCGAGCTTCTGCAGCTTCTTCTGATAGACTTCCGATGGGTACAATTGCATTGCTGGCAATGATATCTGCTCCGTGTATAAGTAGCTTGTGAACAGTCGACGACATGTAGTACCAATCATACAGTTGCACATATCTTTCAGCAGTTTCGTCGGCATATATTCTGAATTTTGTGACATCGATGCGCTCACCAGAAGTTATCACCTGCAGTAAGACTGCAAACTTTTGTACCAGCTCTTTATCTAATCCCGTTATAGCTGCAGTTTTTTCAGGATATTCAAAAAATCTTCTCGCAGTGTTTCCGTCATTAGTCGTTCCTGAACCTTGTTTCACGATGTCTATTAGTAGATTCAGTTCATCTTTGAACCTATCTTGAATAAATTTTTTTCGGGTCTCTCTCATGACTTTGTGCTCGTTTTCTCTCGCTGCCCATTTCTTGAAGTCTTGATTATATGCAATATGCAAGAGGCATTCCATGGAGTTGATGCGAGCGTGCAGCGAAGACAGTCCGAGTTCATAGAGCCCTGTCGACACATCCTTTGACCGTACCGAGCTTAAGCGGTTCATTTCTGTAGGTTTTGCTAAACACAAATAGCACGACGCATTAGATCTAGCCTCAGAGATATATGTGCAAATCTTTCCATCAATCATAGTCAACATTAGTTTGTGGCTCACTTTGTTGGTATTACACTCAGTGGGGGTAAGTGCTTTGATCGCATTTTCCATTTTTTCTTTGCGGCTGATTACAACTGCTTCGCTTTCTTTCACGAAAGTAAATTCCACTGGGCGACAAAACAAACTAGAACATGGCTTTTGATTTTCCCAAACAACATTGTCTCCTTCAGTTAGCTTTAATGGTACAAGTGACGTCATGAATATGCTTGAGTCATCATGATCACCTTCCATTCTCTGTTTATACCGGCTTTGGTTGGAAGCACCATCGAAGCCCCACTTGCAGATTAACATCAGCTGCTTATTTTTTACATTACTCGGCAGACTTTCAAAAATTCTTTTTATTGTGATATCCAATAATGCTTGAAGAGTAATCGATGCAGATGAATCCGTTACTGTAATTGACTCTTTAGGAGGATAACACCTTAGTTTGGCTTGTTGCACTTTGTAATATGATGGATACATATCTTTTGCACCCTCTCTGATGGCTGATTCTCGCAGCGTGATGTATGACCACTTGGTGAGTTTCATCGACAGGAGCAGGCCCAGTGCTTTTTCTGCTGTATACAAGATTGTAGTGTGAGCTGGTTTATTAATAATTTCTTTGATTTTTACAGCTTCTTCTGGATTCTTCAGCATGTACTGAATGACATCAGCTATATCATTACGGCCATTTTTTTTAAACAGTGCTGCAGCTGTATGTGCCAATTCATTGGGATCTTCATCTTGGTGATCATCAGACCTTCGTTTTTTTTGTTTACAGCCAAGGTCTTCAAAAGGTTTCCTAGTCCTCTTTGTCATCGTCCCAGCTGATGACGTTGAAGGTTTTGAACATAATATTTGTTCTTTTGGTGGTGGTGTGCTTGCATCTTGATGTAGATATTTCAATTGTACACAGGCTGGCCAATCAACTTCGTTTTGAAGCCAATCTTCGTAGTTTCTTCTAAAGCAATCACTATTTCTGTGACTTTTTTTCCATCTCTGAGCTGCAGCACGTGTAAATTGTCGGCAGAATTCCATTAGAGTTACACGTTCTTCAAGAGCTAGATTTTCACCGAGTCGAGCGGCAACTGTTTCGTACAATAATTCATGTTTAAATGACGTATTCTCACGTTTGAGAATAACAAACAAGTCAAGGTTTGTTATTAGGCTTTCCATGTTAGCACTTTGTACTTGTAAAAGATGTTGTCTGATAGAAGTTTAAAATTTAACTAAATTAGTAACGCAGACGATGCCCTTTATATTGTTGTCCAGGTTTAAACGTTTTATGGCGAAATGGCGGTACATACCTAATCAGTTCAGTTCAGTTCTTATATCCGCCAACAAACTACTATGTAGTTTGGCGGAATTATTGTAAACAAATTTTGTATGTTATTAAAACGTAATAAAGCATTTAAAAAAAAAAAAAAAAAAAGTAAATTATCATTAACAATGGAAAGTGAACACTTCATAATGATGTAGGAACTCTAATCTTAATCCCTATATCTTTCTCACTCGCACTTACGGGCCATATGTAGCCGCATATAAACTAACAATGGTGCTTTACATCATTAACATCCTTATCGCCACTGACTTTTATTGCCCTACGACTCAGCGGTAAGTATATTTAACTTAACTATATAGTGAATATAATAGATACGAGGCATTCATTAAGTAGTTACAATAGATTGTAACGAGGTTTTCTTCGTATTTAAGTCCCTAATAGGTCTAAACCAGTCAATTCACTAAATAAATCATGTAAAAAGCATAGGACAAAAAAAATTTTTTTTTGACAATTAATAAAAAAAATTTCGCAAGCGTGACCGCTAAACAAATTATGTCATAAAATCATAAAAAATATGTTCTATAACATTGTCAGAGGTTATTACGGTTTTCCTTGCGATTCCAGAAATATAGTTACTTTTCACATTTTCTCCATACATTTTTTTTTCAATATGTTGATAATTATCAAATATAATCAATCAATTATAATTCAATTATTAATGGGTTATATCTCCTGAGACGCTTAGGTTATCTGAATATTCGTTAATAGAAGCCATATCAAGCAAAAAAAGTGACACTTAAAATTTAAAGTGTCTATGTCTTCGAGAGCGGATTTTCAGCCCACTGTGCGGCGCCAAAGAAAATTGAATCCGTATCCCAAAGGTCCATGCTGCTCTCTAAAAATGAGGGCAGCATGCTATTGACGGCCTCAACGACATCCCGAACCTTGATGCTGAGAGGAACTCGGGGCAGCCTTGGCCTCCTTTCGAGAGGCACTTGGCGATATTCCAAGATCGTCTCTTCGAGTGCGCTCCTCACCAAATCCAAATCCAGGGAGACTGTTCCCCAATCGCTTTCCGCACCACCCACATCCGGCAGGTTAGCAATTGGCTCCCTCCGTACTTCCCGTTCAGGGACTGGAGGGAGAACCTGCAAACGTGGCTCTTCGTCTAGCGGGGGAACAGCCTCGCGTCGCAATTGTTCGAGTTCGGTAGTGCTAAAAAGTTCTGAGCGCTGTATATACCGAACTCAATCCGCCAGTTGTTGTTCTGTGACGGTCAAATTGGGCTCCAGCCACAGAAATTCGCGGTACATTGCTGCCCGATAACCTGTCCGTCCAGTTCTTGAACCCGAGGCCCTAATATAGGCCCGCATAGCATTCCTATTCATTTCGACCGTCCATGCCATGCGGCGCCTTGTTCCACCAGCGGCGGGCACCGATTGCTGGGACTGAGTTGCCCCAGTCCCAACCGTTGCCAAGCCATCTGGTGGCTGAGGTGGTCGAGCAGACCGACCAGGTGGTCGGGCCGGTCTGCTGCGGCTGGGGGACCGCATGCTGCCACGTCCAGCCCCAGCTCCAGACGCGCCCCAGCGATAACCCCTGGGGAGCGGCCCTATACGCTCATCATTATTTCCTGTGTCCATTATGATGAGCAAAGATTCACCCGGGTTTTCGCTCACTTGCCCCGGGGAGACCGTTATTGCTCTATTTTGCGCTGAGACCAGTTTGTAGACACGGTCAACACCTACAAACTCAAGTGCTGACTATTTGCATTGCTGGAATGGCAAGCTGGTAAACATTTCATCCTGCTATTCCAACAATGGGCGGTGGGGTCGTCACATCCCTACTATTGCCTGAAAGTTAGGTCGCTGTGTCGTATTGCTGGATTTTTACACAATATTTTTGGGAAAAGATTAGACTCGGATTTGGAGCTTGCTGACACGATAATTGATTATATAAGGGAACGTGAAACACAACAAAATACACTACAAAATCTAATTGAAGCAAAAAAATTAAATCTTTGCAAAAAACCTTTCACAACACTGTCTTCTATTTGCCTCATAGATTTTCCAGAATTAACCGAAAAAGACCTCAAAATACTCTTTACAGGAACATATCAAATGTCACAAGCGGTATGTTACCTCGCTGAGCTGCTGGATAGTGACAACAATATTAATATTGAATACTTAAAAGAAAATAATCATATAATAAAGATGAAAATTCGTTCTCGACACATCAATAGCAAAACATATCAATGTTTTATTGAATACGAACCAAATATGAACAACTTTAAGGGCATAAAGAGATACACCTGTGATTGTGCTAATGGAAATAGGACTATAGGTTGTTGCTCACATGTAGCATCAATAATTTATTATTTGTCACATGGCCGTTAAATCAATAATTTAGTAGTTACATAAGTTTTATATGTGAGCTAATTTAATACACTTTACGCTTTTAAGTTTTTTAGAAATCTACTGCATTTAGTTATGCTGGAAAAAAAGCTTTCTTTTCGAGGGGTGTCGACTTATTGAAATGAAATGAAATGAAATGAAATGAAATGAAGCATTTATTCGACGATTATAGGTGTAAAGGTCTTCAGGTATTTACAAGTGCGCAATCCATAATCTGCCTTAAATGGGCGTTCGAATATTTATCATTATTAATCATATATTAATCATGCGAACTAAAGAAAAAAAATGTCAACAAAAACCTATAAACTACTGGAACCAATACAATACACATGTCAATTTTCTTCAATAAAATATAAAGTTATATGGCAATTAACATATTCATTACAAAAAACAAACTTAGGTAATAATAATAATACAATGTCACCAATAACCTACTAAAAGTGTCAAACAAAGTCAAAATTTTAATAATTATAGATGTCAAATAAAAAAAAATAATAATAAAGAAATGTCATATATTTTTTTTATAATAATACAGAAATGTCAAAAATACTAAATACTGCATTTTTCTAAGAAATCTTTAACAGAGTAAAAACAATTATCCAACAAATATCTATGCAATGTCCGTTTGAATTCGATTAAAGTCATTTCTCTTAGTCCATTTGATAGTTTATTGTAAATTATAATTGCCATAAAATAAGCATTTTTCCTATACAGTTCCAAGTTTCGTTTGGGTGGATACAATATTAAATTAGTTTTTGTGTTTTTTCTAACAGGGCGACCATTTTCTGGTTCCATTTCAAATATATACAAGTTTTTATGCACAAATATACACATTTCAAAAACATAAAGACAGGGTAATGGTAGGATATTCTTTTTTTTAAATAAAGGTACACAGCTATCAATAAAACCTGCTCCACATAGGGACCTAACACACTTTTTCTGCAATTTAAATGCCCTATCTATATTTACTGAGTTACCCCATATAATAAGTCCATATCGCATCGAAGATGCTACATATCCATGGTAAGCAGCAGTTGCAGCCTCCTCTGAAACTATACTTCGAATCCTGTAAATAGCGTATACAAACCTATCTAATTTTGTGCACAATTTATCTATATGCTCTTTCCAATTAAGATGCTTATCTATATATATGCCTAAGAATTTCGTACAATTAACTTCTGAAATGATTTCATTCTGGAATTCAACTTTTATATCATTTTTTTTGCTATTGTAAGTTTGGAAATTGATAAAATTTGTTTTAGATAAGTTTATTTTTAAGTTACGGTCTTCTAACCATTTTATAACATTTTTCAAAGACTCATTAATACTGTTTGTCAAACAGTCAAGACTTTTGTTCTTTGCAATAATCGTAGTATCATCAGCAAACAAGATGCACTCATTACCGGTCACATTTGGGAGGTCATTAATATAGAGAAGGAATAGCAGGGGGCCCAGAATGCTTCCCTGCGGTACGCTTACTTCATTTCTTAGATAATCTGACTGATAAGTTTGTTTATAATTATTAATATTTAACATAGAAATTTCAACCGATTGAGTTCTACCTTTAAGATAACTTTCTAGCCATCTGAGCGCGTTACCTCTAACTCCATATCGATCCAGAATGTCCAATAAAATTTCGTGCACTACTAAGTCAAACGCCTTTTGCATGTCAAGAAATAAAACTAGTATTTTGTCCTTATTATTTAAGCAGTCAGTAATAAATTTAATTAAATGAAAACATGCTAAACTGGTCGAAGATTTTTTCTTAAACCCGAATTGGCTTTTGTGAAGTATTTTATGTTCAGTTACAAAGTCATAAAGTTTTTTATACATGGCTTTTTCAAAAACTTTAGCAATTATAGGTATCAGTGTAATGGGCCTGTAATTATACATATTCGTTGTGTCATCTTTTTTATGCAATGGTTTGACAGTGGAAATTTTTAATTTATCAGGATAGACACCTTCACTAAACGAGCAGTTTATTATATGACTTAAAGGAAACGACAGAGGCACAGTACACAATTTTATTATTCTAGTTGTTATGTCATCGTATCCAGTAGATTTGGTGTTTTTTAAAGTTTTAATTATTCTCATTACGTCATCCGGATCGATGGGTGCTAAGAAAATTGATTTGTCGTTTCTACTTATATTTGACGTATAACTCACAAGTTTCTGATATTTGATATGCGCTGTCGCACTTCTAATAAAAAAAATATTAAAAAAGTTTGCTATTTGTGTTGCATTTGTCGTGGCTACATTATTATGACAAATTTTCTGTATATTTGTTTTGTTTGTCTCAAATACATTATCTTTAATCATCCGCCACGAGGCTTGACAAATATTTCTTGAGTCAGTTATATACTTGGTGTTGTTGATCTTTTTGGCAACAAACATGCATTTTTTTAATATCCTAGAATATGTTTTATATTTTGCAAGATTGTTTGATTTATTATGTTTTGCGTAAATATAATTTAGGTAAAGTTTACGTTTATGTACCATGCACCGTTTTAAGCTTTTTGTAATCCATTTGTTTCTAATGGGTTTATTGGTAAGTTTTACTGTTATAACAGGGAAACATAAATTATAAAATAATACTACTGTGTCATATAACAAATTAAAAGCAACGTTGGTATTTGGTTCCCTCAAAACTTCATCAAATGAAAGAGAATGCATGCATTCAAGAAATTTTCTAATGTTGTCTTCATGGTAGTCTCTTTTCTTTTCAAACCAAATTTTAGGTTTTTTTCTAACCTTCATGTTTACTTCCAGATTGCAGGAAATAGATTGGCCTGTTTCATGATCAGAAAGGGCTAGAATATGCAATTTACCCTCGATATTTTGGTTTTCAATGTTACTAGCAATAAGGTCAATACAGGCATTTTTCCTAGTCGGTTTGGTAATATGTATGTTCAAATTATAATTAGACAAAATTGAAATGAGCGTCTGTGTACATTTTTTCTCTCTCTTTAGGATGTCAATATTCCAGTCACCGCAAATGATAATTTTTTTTTGTTTTCTCTTGGTTATTTTCATCAAAAGTTCCGTCAAATTATTAAAGAAGATTTGGATATCAGACTTAGGTGTTCTGTAAATACATACAACTGTTAGGTTATATTTCGGTATATCTATTCCTGTACATTCAAAATTTATTTCACAAGCTAATTCGTGTAACCAATTAATAGGCAAACAGTCAATGTCATTCGAAACGAGAATAGACGCACCTCCTCTTTTTGAATCTTTACGACAGAATGCCGATGCTACTTTAAAATTATTAATATGCAGATTTTGTAAATTCCCTGATTTTATAAAGGTTTCACAAAAACATAATACATCAATTTTTCCTACCTCATCATTTAACATATGTAGTGCGATTTCTACAGCCTCTCTTTTACTTAGAAGACCTGCTATATTTTGATGGAACAATGTAACTTTTTTTTCACTCGGCAATTGATTACTAAAAAAAATATTGTCTTTTACTTCTCTATTTCTTGTGGGCTCAATAGTGCTACCTGACAAAAAAATGATTCACGAATATATGCACAAAATTGTTTAATATCACTCAATATATATTTCATGGCAGCATTAGTTAGTCTACCAGTATATCTGTCGAACATATAATTATTATATTTTAAGTTTGAATTACAGTCAAAGGTAAATGCGTATTCATGAGAATTTATATCGTTATACAATAAGTGATTGAATATTTCGACTCTAGAATTATAAAGATTGTAATTAGTTCCAAGCTTATACACAGGTAGACCCAGTATAATGTTTGTATGTTGAAGTGGTTTTAAGGTTTCTCTAATGCTGCTAACAATGTCGTGGTAGTGTTTCGTAGTAAGAAAGTCCAATTCATTAATAAGAATTATACAAAAGTCATCGTGGGTGTAGTTTGTAATTTTACTCTTGAGGCCTTCAAGTATTTCTTTAATTCCTCCACCAGGTATGCAATAATGAATGAAATTAGAACTCTGTCCGTATATTTTTTCTACATAATTGGTTATTTGATTTCTATTATTATTACTTAAGACACATACTTTGTTCTTTTTTATATTTATCTTATCTTTTTGATTTTCATTGCATTGGAAAGGTTCCTTTTGATTTGCAGATAAGGGAGTGGAAAAACATATATCTTTTGAATTTGTGTTACTGGTGCTGGGACGGGGGCTCTCAATCTCCAGCCGTCTTACTGTTGATTTAAATTTGTTCTGTTTATTTTTTTTTCCTTTTTGCGATACCGGTGTCAAAGTAATTGACTTGTATAAGTTCTTTTTTTTTATGACATCTTCGTTTTGTTTTTTTAAGTAATCAATTTGCAATATTAATTTTTCGATCTCTTCATGTGCACTTAACAGTTCCAACTTCAATCTTTCATTCTCAATTTTGAGTAGTTCTGTTTCACCGTCATCTTTCCCAGATATGTTTGGCAAGCTATTTACGCTAGCGTCCTCTAGCGGTGAATCAGTGGAACTCGTGGTATTTTTTACATCGCTCTCTGACTGTTGTCGTCGTCTTCTAAACGTAATATTGTTGAGGAAACTCATGTTAAATGCCTTTATGTTTTACAAAAAGGAATCGTGCCTCAGAATTCGAACTCGGTACCCTTCGTCGATTGACGGTCGTATTGCCGTTGTAGCTATTCGAACATCTCTTAAGTTGGTGAAATATGTGAATATATACAAGTTTTATAGGGCGTTGTAATTGTAATGATAACTACGTTTTGCCGTTATGATTTCAAATAATATTTCGAACATTAGGTACCTACCTACTTGTAACGGTTCCGTAATCAACAAGTTCTTTGTTCCATTTTTACAAAATATTGTCTTTTTATGGTAAATTTCCACTTTTTGAGTACACCGAGTCAAGTCTAAAATATTTTCAGCATTTAGATTGGTTTCGTACAAATGTTCACCAACAAAATCACTATACAATACTATCACTTTTGTAATCCAGTATAATGTGGAGTATCCGTTTAGAAAACAGGTCACCAATAATTATATTATATATTGGGTTTATACAAAAACAAAAACAATATTTTTGTTACTTAAAGGTGTTTATAACTAAGAATCGTGTGGTGCGTTGTCAGCAAATATTTTTAACTTCGTATCCAACCGTGATATTCTTCAGAGATAATTTGTTTCTTGTATATAGTTTCTAAATTCACTTTTAATCAAACTTATAGGTAACTGACAACAGTACCTACGCTCTAACCCTTCTGGCTACGGCGCTGCAACTGATGGTTTTTAATGTCGGTTAGCTCTCGTTTTTGGTGTGTTAGGCTTCGTCTTCAAAACATCCAATTAACGAATCAAAAAAATCCTCTGACATGTCGTACTTAAAGTAAATCTTCAAATCTCCTTTTATCTACCGGAATTGTTTGATTTTTAGCCACTTTACAGCCTCTTTCGTGGTATCTTTATTTTAATAGTTATTATATTTCATTATATTAAACTCCTTTACTTTATAGCTACCTATATCACTTTTCTTCTTTCCTTCAACAGTGTTAATGGTTTTCCTTTTTTTCGTTCTAGTAAGTTTAAAAACATTCTTCTATAAGACTTTACTATTGACCTATGAAGTTTTTTGAAGCGTATTCAATAGCTGCATGGATCGAATTGACTTCCATGTTGCTATGCCTATTTTCAATGAACTTTTGCTCAGTAATGTGGAGGTGGTCTATCTTCTGTACTGCCCAGAGTAAGAGAGCGAAGATATATTGATTCCGGTTCTAGCTACTGCATGTATCCGAAAAAAAACTGTCTCGTCAAATATTAGTAATAATCCCCACATGAGGTTTTCATGAACAAAAACATTCAAATTCTGTCACGGTTTTTGGCAATTGAGATAAGCAGTAGAAAATACATGTTCCAATTTTGCAACTGCCTTTTTTACCATTTATTTCACTCCAGCAAAGACATAAACAGTGAAATTAAATAGAACTAATTTTCTCATGTAGTATAACAGACTTTCCCCACCACTAGATATTTGCAAAACTGCCTGTAAATCCATAGTTATTGGCATGAAAGTTTCATCAATATTAGCATGATCTTTGTCGGCACCTTTAGCTTCTTGGCAGATCGTTTTCGCGTGATCGTTCTAGCGCTTCTTTTGATTGTGCTTTTTCATATTTTGAACAAACGTTGCAGAGATCTTTTTTTGGGCTGAAAAAACTGTAATTTATTCTTAGATTTTCTAAAACTCACGATTGCACATTATGATTAAAACAACTATTGACTTTCGAATATTTTAATCGCGTATTATATGGTTTTTTAAAGCCCGACGTTTCGAAAACCTTTCAGTTATCATGGTCACGGGAAGACTGAGTTGTTATTTGTCATTATACAGTACTATAAAATTATTAGTACAAACCACCTTCTTAAAATTTAAGTTACATTTGCGTTTAATATTTGCTAAGTACAAAAAGAGCTAATGTTATCTGGAGTCTTGCTAGTGTTCTTCCCTTGCTTGGTATATAATTGTATTCTTCATTAAAAATGTCATGGTAATTAGACTTTGAAACTGGCTTTTTATTTGTCTCTCTACACGAAGCTTCATACAATCTGTACCTATTAATGACCGATTTTGCATCAGGATAAAGGTACTTTTTACTGTCCTAACGGCAATAATGAGAATCCGATACAGGAAAAGATCCCATTTGATCTTTGACCAGTTGAACATCAACTATTTTAGTTTTATTCGGTTTATCGTATACACGATTATCATTCTCAGCATTCAAACCCAATAATCCATTTTACTTACAGCAGATATATGAAATCCACACTTATGCACAATGTTGCCAAAAAAACTTTAGATAAACTTGTATTTCGTCACTGTTTTTTTGGAAGAAACATATTTTTCTAAAATTTAGCAAAAAATGATTTATTTAATGAACGATCCTTTTTATTTGATGCCTTTTGTAGTCTCCGTGTTTCCACAGGCTGAACTTAAATGCATGAAAGAATAAAGCTCTTTTTGCACTGCGCATGCGATCGTGTCGCGAACTGACCGAAAGTGCGTCAACCATACTTATTAGGTCGTCCACCATACTTATTAGGTTCTTCCCCGGATAACGTATTGAACGAATTTTATTGAAGGTTCGTGCGAGTACCCGATAACATAGTGTTTAAATAGTATTCTTTAAATGTTTTTTTCGGATAAATACTATAAATATCTTTATCGGATTTGGCCATTTAGTAGAATGCGTATTACATCTAATGTCGTTATAGTAAAATCCGATAAATGTCTTTAACGTATTTTGGTTTTCATTGGAATCCTTTTTAAGACTAAATGTACTTGAAGTAAAACCCAGTAAACACTAGTTACTGGTTTTACATTATGTGTTTTGTTTAATTGTATACAAAAACCTTTGAACTAAATACCTATAAATATATATTATGTGGTTCTATCACCAGGCAATACTAAAAACTGAAGCCATAAATACACTTATTAATATTTAGCACTGAAAAAAAAGTTAAAATTAAGGACTTATTGGTTTATTACTCGGCATATTTCCGTGAAATGTGCTATATCTGCTTATTTGGTATTACCACTAGATAGAGCGACATCGAATTACTATTACACAACTTTTACCTTAAAATCTCACTTTTCGTCACTTATCGGGTTTCACCAGGCAACCCTCGAAATATGTATTTGATTTACTGATAAATAAAGAATAAATAAAGGAAAGAAAAATTTCGACACAGGCGGGGATCGAACCCGTGACCTCGGGTAAACGCCCCGACGCTCTGTCAACTGAGCTACCGTGTCAATTGGCTGCCAGTGCGAAATTCTTCTATCCTTTATTTCTTTTACACGTTTAAGTATATCTATGGAACCACACAAGGCAGAGTACTTTTTATACTCGTAGCAAATAGACCGGGGCTCATTTTGAAGAATTTCTTATTCCGAAGCTCTAGCTTCCCCTACCTGGAATCTATAGCTGTGAGTAGGTATATGACTGAAAAAGAAAGGATTCGCAACGTCTACAAATATGTATTTGATTTGTTGCTACCAACTCTAATACCAGGATTAGAATATCCTACTGCAGTAGTGTAAGTAACTATTTACTATGATTCATGTAACCAATATATATAATAGATTGCATTCTCTAATAAACGAGTAGTATTAAATCGGTTCTTGATTGTTTCACTCATCTCTCCCTACGTCTTCCGTATATGGCGACCGTTCCAGTGGGTTAGTCCGGTAACGCGATGCACGTGTATCCTATAATTGGAGCGGAATATTTGCAATTCGTGTAACGAAGACACAATAATTAAATCGAAATAATGGCATTCTTTTTTCGTCCCTGGCAAATAGTGAACATTAGCGTGAAGAAATTAATCATTAAAGATGGGCAAACAGCAGTCCAAAGAAGAAACAATTATTGTGCAAAATTTAAGTTTTACCTCTCCACAACTAATATATTATTATCGATCATCGTGTAGGCCATATGTTTGGGGACAGTTTACTGCGTGTATCGCGGGTATAAGCGATGCCATATAAAATGGATTAACTCCGAGGTAACCAGGAGTACGTTGCGTCGATCCCTATTTCGCGACCAGTATCAGCCCCCTCTGCCTATCGGGACGGCGGATGATCGGTTCCAGCCCAAGGACGGTTTTTCCACTTCCAAAGTGTGAGTAAAGAGTTAGAAAGTGAATAAATAAAGTCTCAAAAGTGCGAAAGTGCGTATATTCCAAAGTGTCGTATTATTAGGTATTGCGAATAATAACAAAACATAGACTTTATTCTAAGTAATGAACTCAAAGTTTCAACTATGTTTTGATTTCGTAAATCATTGATTTCGGCTATTGTGTAATTATAACTAACAAAATTGTACTTAATAAATTTAGTGAACGTATTATTTCTACATTATGGTGGTAAGTTATGGCAATTTCATAAAACCAATTATATGACGAATTAAATAAAGTAAGAACATATCTTATTAACCCTTAATTGATCTGTTAGGTCCCAGGGACTCCGCACGATTTTTAAAACGTTGTAAAAATTTTATTATTTCAATTATAAGTTCATGCGTCTCAGTACCTTCCTCCAGTGACGCGCGGCGTGCAGGAGCGGAAGGACGTGCGTGTGCGCTCATTTATTGGTGAGTTATTACGTTCATGGAGTCCACGGGACTCCACCAGAGCGTTTGTGTAACTTTTTCACTAATTTCGTAACTTTGTATTTTTGTAGTTTTATGATACAATTTCTTCTTTTTAGGCTACAAAATGGCGTCCAGTAGACAAATAGTGAATTTAGACCAACCAGATGCTGAATCTATTATACTGGGATGGCTAAACGATGAAAATTTGGAGTCTGACAATGAATCTGAACCATCGCAAGTGCCTCAAAATATGCCTGCGGAATTGCTCTCCTGAGTCCGAAGAATCAAGTCAATCAATCAAATCAATCAATTTATACAAATCAAGCGGGTATCAGTCAAATAACAACACGTCTGAATTATCTGAAAAGTTTGGCTAAGCAACTAAATGAAACAAATTTGAAATCGCGTCTATACAATGATAGACTTCCTCGTCAGCTGCGCGAGTTGATATCAGACATCCCAAAAGTACCTTTGGTGAACGAACAACAAGATGATGATGACAAATTGCCTAGAAACCAAAGAAAATATTGTCACATATGTCCCTCACGCCTAAAGAGATAGACTGTATATTTATGTCATAGCTGTAAGAAGCCAGTATGTTTAGGCTGTACTAGAAAAATATATACCCATTGTGTTGCCACAACTAGAGATTAACTGCTGCACGTTTTTTATTTTTATATGAAACACTTACCTTTTTTTTTAATTTCTAAAACTTCACTATATTGTTATTATTATTCTAGAGAAGCTACACATCCCTGTCGGACACCCCTAGAGATTCCGAACCAGTCAGTGTTTTCCCCGTTTACTCTTACACATGCACTAGAATCCTCATAGAGTGATACCAATGCACGTATAAGTTGACTCCCCAAACCGAACTTGGATAACACCTCCCATAAACACTTTCTTACCACCCTATCATACGCCTTCTCTAAATCAATGAAGGAGCAATACACCTTTTGGTTCTTAGCTAAGAACTTTTCAGTGATGCTCTTTAGAGAGAAGATTTGATCCATACATCCCATTCCTTTCCTAAATCCCGCTTGCACATCCCATATTTTCTCATCAGTTTCATTCATCACACTTTCAATCAGTACCTTAGCATACAATTTACCAACAATGCTGAGTAAGCTGATGCCGCGGTAGTTTTTAGCCTCTTGGTGTGACCCCTTTTCTTTATATAGAGGCACAATTACCGCCTTGCACCAGTCTCGAGGAACTTTGCCACTCGACCAGCATTTTCGGAAAAGGAAGTACAACCAAGAAGCCACCAACCCTTTACCAGCCCTCAGCATTTCGATAGTAATCCTATCATACCCTGCCGCCTTCCCTACTTTCATACTTTTCATTGCTTTCATTATTTCTTCCATACTAATCTCACTGTCACTGAAATCACCCATCTCTTCGTTCCAATCAACATTACTGTCGATTGGCGAAGAAATGGATGGATCCTCTTTTTCAAACAGTCCCTCAAAATAATTCTTCCATACCCGTTTCATGCTACTTTCATCCGTCGCCAATTCACCCTGTTCATCTCTTATTACACTCACTCTCGTGTTTTGGGAAACTCCCTTTTCCTTCCGGATATACTTCCAGAATAACTTTTGGTTATTCCGGAAATTATCAGAAAGTTTCCTCTCACACCACTCTTGCAAATCCCGCTTTTTCTTTTCTATTTTCTTCACCTCATTCTTAACTCTCTTATATTCATCTTCACTTTTCTGCACTACATCGTCAGTTACACTCGCATTCATCCGTTTACTAGCTTTAATCGCTAGTAAATCTAACCACGCTTTCTTCTTATCTCCAACCGCCTCTTTCACAACTTTATCCCACCAACTTGTTGGTGGTCTATTTGACCTTTTACACACACCACAAACTTCCGTCGCACATTCAACCATCGTCGATTTGAGCACATCCCATACTTCTTCTATTTCCATTTCATCCTTCATCTCCACGCAACTTAGTCTATCATCCAATTTTCTCACATATTCATCTCTGATATTTTCATCTTCTTGCAGTTTTTCCACTTTTATTCTCGCAAAATCCGTTGTTGACACTTTAGGCCTGTGACGCCAACGCGTACACAGACCCCTTAATCGTGATATAACGAGAAAGTGATCTGTGCCAACGTTCGTGCCCCTATAGACCCTGGTGTCATCGACCTGGTGGTGGCTCTCAGCCTTTCATCAACTATCACAAAATCAATCATACTTCTCTCGCTTCCCCTCTGTCTTGTATACATATGGATATCTTTGTGTTTAAACAACGTGTTTGTAACACAAAGATTCCTCTCCAAACATACCTCAATCAATTTCTCACCATTCTCATTCATCCTTTGATCGCCAAACTTTCCTAAAACTCTTTCGCAACCGTTGCGTGACACACCAACCCAGCCATTAAAATCTCCTAACATTATAAGTCTCTCATTCTGATCACACCCATTCACAACATCGTCTAACAGATTCCAAAACTCCTCCCTCTCGGATAGGGATTTAGACATGTCCGGAGCATAAACGCAAATTATGCGCATCCGGACTAGTCCCAATTTCACCTTAATCCACAGGAGCCTTGGACTCACACATTCGTAATCTTTCATACACTGAGCCATCCTTTCAGATATTAGAAGTCCCACTCCATGGCTAGCTCGGTCATTGTCAGTGACTCCAGACCAGATTGCTGTGATGTTGCCAAGTTGTGAAACTTCCTTTCCCTTACGCTTCGTCTCATTTAAACATAGAAAATCCAGTTTTCTCTCATTCATAATCATACATACTTCATTTAATTTTTCAAACATTCCTCTACATACATTCATCGTACTGAAGCGGGTCTCTTTAGCCCACTTTTCGCCCCGTGAGAAACCATGGCGTGATGAGTGGCGAGCTACATCGCCGCCTCCGTGTTTATTAGAATTGGAACACATATTGGACCCACGAGAAGCAAGGGAAGTAAACTGTCCACCTAGCCAGAGCCCCGCTTGACTAGGTAAGGTTATTTAGTACCCGGAGTGCACCAAGCTCCGGGACGGCGGCACGCTAGCGACCAGGCTCACCCCTGGCCACGCATCTCTCGGCGCGGCAGACCTTGGATTGGTGTAAGGGCGAAGATGGAAAAGCCCTAGTCCCTTAGTCGACTTCTACGACACCCGCGGGAAGAGATGGGGTAGTGCTATTCCAAGCCGACACTACACAGCAATATTACAATTATAAGCAGTTTTATAGCATAGTGTTATTTGCTGTAACAGATGCACGTTACAATTTTCTATATGTACATGCTGGAGTTCAAGGAAGTATATCTGATGGGGGAGTTTTTAGACATACAGCTTTTGGGAAAGCACTCCTGCGTCAAACTCTTAACATACCACATTCTGAATCCCTCCCTGGCCGAGAAATGTTAACACCGTATATTTTTCTGGCAGATGATGCATTTCCCTTAACAGAAAATATTTGCAAGCCATATACATTAGATTTGAACATAGGATCTCCTAAACGTGTATGTAACTATAGAATATCTAAAGCACGCCGTATAGTAGAAAACTCTTTTGGTATCTTGTCTTCAGTTTTCCGTATATTATACACAACTATTGATGTTGAGTTGAAACAAGTGCAAGATATAGTTATGGCTTGTGCATATTTACATAATTTTTTGCGACGAAACACAAGAGCACGATCTATGTATTCTCCACCTGGGACCTTTGATAGTGAAGATATTGACGATGGCAGAATAATGCCAGGCTCATGGAGAGATGATGAACAAAGTTTAACAGATTTAAGAATACTGGGCAGGAATGCAACCACAAGAGCAAAAGCAATAAGAGACGAATTTATGCAATATTTTATGACAGAGCAGGGGCGAATAGCATGGCAAGATAAATATTTAGAAGGAAGAAGTTCAAGATAAGCATGTTTAGAGGGAAGAATTTATCAATCGTTATGATTGAAAAATAAAACTTAATACCACAGATAATATAATACTATACTAGTACAGATACCCAATCCCATACAACGAAATGTGATGTGCTTAAATACCCTTATTCGGCGGGCTATTTTTTAGTTCCTTATTGTTCGCTAGATGGCGATAAAAACAAAAACCAAATGATAACAAAGCCCGGTATCTTACTCGGCTAATATTAGGAAATGGCGGCTGCGGGGCGCGCGGGGCGGGGGCGCCTCGGTAACACGACACAAGCGAGACAGATTTTATTACTTTATGACTTTCTTTCACTAAATGTTTATTTGCAAATTTGCAAATATGGTCAAGGACAAAGACTAGGTCAAGGACAAAATCGTCGACAAGGCCAATTGCGTACGAGTATTACATCCGTTTGTAGATATTTTTGCTTGTAATGTTAACAGTGTCGTTGTCGATATTCTTCTCTGCTATGTGTCGGCTTAGAATAGCACTATCCCATTTCTTACCGTAATGGTTCGTAATAGACGGCTAAAGGTATTGGGGCTTTTGGGTGATTTTAAGGCGATTCTGTTGGGGACCCACCATCAAAAATCTTTGTTTTATAATCTTATCCCAACACAAGTTCCAAAAGTGGCGAACGAATTTTTTATTCCTAGGCTCTGGTTCCCCCTTCTAGGGATTTATAGCCGAAAATAAATGTGTGAATAATGAACGATATTCTGTTTATTAAAATAAAATAAACAGAATAAACACATTTATTTATTTAATAACATCGTGCAAGACGTATTCGTGCTGTAGTGGCGGCGTATAATAGCACTACTCCGCATCATTCCGTCAGTGAGGTATTGAGCGTTGTGTCGAGATTTTTCTTTCCTTTATTTATTAGTTATTTATAATCCCCACATGAGGTTTAAATGATCTGAGTTGTTTAGTTTGAGGCATAGAACAAAGTTTGTGGCTGGAGGGTTTAATTTCATTGATTGGTTGGCGATGTGGTGATAGACCACAAATATTTAATCAAAAAAATGAATCTTCCACAAGCTGACATTCCACAAGCATCTGTGGGTTTGTCGCATTCAAACTTCTGGTTATTACTATACTAAAACGTCAGCTCAAAATGGTATCATTTAATATTATAACATAACATAACATAAACATAAACGTTCACGCCGAATATCCCCGAAAGGGTTGGCAGAGGTACTAATACTTCTGAACATCACGTGACTTTGTCACCTGGTGTTCAGAGTACCCACGTTTTGCATGGACAGTGTACTCACTTGATAGGGGGCAGGCATATCGCCGTTTTGTACGAATATACTGTCACATGACTAAGCCATGTGGGTTTCCTCAAGATGTTTTCCCTCACCGTTAACAACCACGATAAATTAACCACACATATGTCTTTAGAAAAGACAAATTGGTGTAGGCCCGACCCAGGATTTGAACACTAGTCGTTTGCACGATAACCGAGTGTTCTACCCACTGGTCTATCACGGTTGCTATCACCACAGATAATATAATACTATACTAGTCTATCACTTAATATTATAATACATTATAATTAATTTTACTGGGTTATGTGGCTCGAATGTTAACCCATTTCCAAAATTAATGGTTCTTTTATAATCTATTCTCCACATAAAGCGGCTAATAATTTGAAAATGTTGAAAGTATTATTAGAGAAGTATTAAAAAAAATCTATAGCTGGTTTCAACTGCAATCATAAGGACATTTAACTCCAACTCAAACGTTAGCGCCGAATATCCCCGAACGGGGTCGGCAGTGGTATCAACACTTCCGATATTCACGTGACATTGTCACCGGGTGTTCAGAGTACCCACGTTATGCTCGGACAGTGTACTCACGTGATAGGGGACAGGCCCATCGCCGTATTGTACAAATACAATGTCCCAGGGTTAGAAAACTAGTCGTCTGCAAGATAAGCAGTGTTCTACCCACTGAGCTACTAAGCCGTCATTAAACTACTAATTTTATTTTATCTAGGTACCTACGCGCTACACCTTCAGTACAGAATACTTATCCTATTTGTAAAAAGTATTTATCAATCTTGCGTGATTATTATTATTTCTCATACCGTTGGAGTAACAGAAAATATAAATCTCATTGTTTAATCATCATACAAAATGCTGTATACCTGGCTGTTTTAAAAAAAAAAATATTACATACATAAATATACTTACGACTATAAATCCCTAGAAGGGGTAGCCAAAGCTTCGAAAAAGTCAATCACTGAGTTATTAATATTGATTCAAACGTTCACACCGCAAATCCCCGACGGTAGTGCAGGCAGGGGTACTAACACTAAAAATCAACTTTCTACAACAAAGTACTAACAGATATAAAAATAACATACATACATATACTCACGGCTATAAATCCCAAGAAGGGGTAGCCAGAGCTTCAGAGCTAGAAACTCGTCAGTCACATTTAAAAGTTGATAGGGGAGAAAATGGTATAAATAAATTATCGTTAGTGATGGGCCTCCAAAAATCCCTTAAAAGCCCCAATACCGTAAGTCGCCCCTTACGTTCAGCCATCGGAAGAAATGGGGTAGCGACATTCTAATCCGACACTACACGGCTAAAAAATAGTCATAAGAATTGGAACAAGGTTATTTTTGAGCGATGCGGCAGGAATTAAAATTACATGTATATTCTCACGCCGTTAGTTCACATTGGGATAGTTAGAGACTATCGATCGCCACTTTGTACGGCCATGGCAAACTTGGGACACTTGTCTTTTTAAGCACAGTCTCTTTTTGGTCCAAACGTGTACGCCGAGGTCGTTAAAAAATTAAAATCACTTAAAAAACCCCTATACCCCGTGAGTCGCCTCTTGCAATCACCCACGAGTAGTAATAGGGTAGTGTTATTTTAAGTCGACAATTATCACCAATTCGATTACTTGGGTGGACGCAAATCAAAACAAGTAAGATACGTCAATAAACACCATCTCAATTTGGCGCCATCTATTGTCAGTAGTTGAAATCACTAAACATTTTAGTTAAATAGACGTAGTTCTACAATAATCATTTGGGAATACAATTTCATAAAAACGAAAATACAGTTTTTTTTATATTTTGCTTCTAATTGTAATAATTTATGTTTTATGGTATTAAGTGACAAAATAAATTACCATGTTATATTTATCTAACTGTCTTTTGGCTTTTTAAACGATTATTAGCCACTTTAAGTTTTTATTTTAAAAGTCGACTATATCTTAACTCCATCTATTGAGCGAAGAGGTAACTAAAAACATTTTGTATGAGATGGTATACCATGTTAATACTAATATAAAGATATGTATATTTTCAATGTCTAAAATACTTAATTAAAGATTCTTACGTTATCTTTTGCATTTTATTTATTTATTATTGAGTAAAACAAACAGCACTTAATCTATTAACAAGCATTTTTAAATATAACAATTTATCGTGCCAATTATATGTATCACAAATTTCATTAAATTAACTGTCTATATTCTTAATTATATGTCTATATTTTTCACTGTCTAATCCTGTATTCGCGGTATTTTGAGTTAAGACAAACGATATCGCATCAAAAGCAAACCGCTTCACTGTTTTACCGCCAGCACTACCACTCTTTTTCTTTTTTTCCTCATTATTTGCATAAGTTCTTAAGCTTCTGAATTTTTTGTAAGCCTCGTTGCTTGTTATGCCAAACTTTTCAGCGATTTCATACCATGCATCTTTTTTAAGCATTCCTATCTTTGTATATTCCGGTTTTTATATCCCACAACTCCGGGTGTAAATTAACCTCATTAATGAAATCAATAATCGTCTCGTTAGGCCACGTAGTAGTCATTTTTATCATAGAAAAAGTAATAAACAAACTAACGTTATTTTTATATCAATCATAACCTCGAAATAACATGCAGCTGATCGCAAAGCACAGAATATAGCAACAATCAACATGGCGTCACTCACAGCAAACTTCATGTCGCGTAGAAAAGGATACACTGAGTCATAACAAAGAGAGCGACTGAAACGAATATAGAACTGGCTGAGCAATATTGCAGTAAAATCGATCGCCTAGCAATCGTCCGGCAACCCATATCGGGGCAATATCGGCCATAAATGGCAATACAAAACATGTTTCGATATTCTTATCCTGGTATTAAAGATGATAGCAACAAATGAAAGACATGTTTGTAGACGTTGCGAATCCTTTCTTTTTCAGTCATATACTCACAGTTCCCAAGCTCTGGCTTCCCCATCTAGGGATTCACAGCCGAGAGTATATGCATGTATGTATGTGTGATTCATATTTCTAGCAAAAAATAAAAACTTCTAATTATAATTCGGCATTTGCTGTATTTTAGTCCGCATTCACCCTGTTCATCTCTTATTACACTCACTCTCGTGTTTTGGGAAACTCCCTTTTCCTTCCGGATATACTTCCAGAATAACTTTTGGTTATTCCGGAAATTATCAGAAAGTTTCCTCTCACACCACTCTTGCAAATCCCGCTTTTTCTTTTCTATTTTCTTCACCTCATTCTTAACTCTCTTATATTCATCTTCACTTTTCTGCACTACATCGTCAGTTACACTCGCATTCATCCGTTTACTAGCTTTAATCGCTAGTAAATCTAACCACGCTTTCTTCTTATCTCCAACCGCCTCTTTCACAACTTTATCCCACCAACTTGTTGGTGGTCTATTTGACCTTTTACACACACCACAAACTTCCGTCGCACATTCAACCATCGTCGATTTGAGCACATCCCATACTTCTTCTATTTCCATTTCATCCTTCATCTCCACGCAACTTAGTCTATCATCCAATTTTCTCACATATTCATCTCTGATATTTTCATCTTCTTGCAGTTTTTCCACTTTTATTCTCGCAAAATCCGTTGTTGACACTTTAGGCCTGTGACGCCAACGCGTACACAGACCCCTTAATCGTGATATAACGAGAAAGTGATCTGTGCCAACGTTCGTGCCCCTATAGACCCTGGTGTCATCGACCTGGTGGTGGCTCTCAGCCTTTCATCAACTATCACAAAATCAATCATACTTCTCTCGCTTCCCCTCTGTCTTGTATACATATGGATATCTTTGTGTTTAAACAACGTGTTTGTAACACAAAGATTCCTCTCCAAACATACCTCAATCAATTTCTCACCATTCTCATTCATCCTTTGATCGCCAAACTTTCCTAAAACTCTTTCGCAACCGTTGCGTGACACACCAACCCAGCCATTAAAATCTCCTAACATTATAAGTCTCTCATTCTGATCACACCCATTCACAACATCGTCTAACAGATTCCAAAACTCCTCCCTCTCGGATAGGGATTTAGACATGTCCGGAGCATAAACGCAAATTATGCGCATCCGGACTAGTCCCAATTTCACCTTAATCCACAGGAGCCTTGGACTCACACATTCGTAATCTTTCATACACTGAGCCATCCTTTCAGATATTAGAAGTCCCACTCCATGGCTAGCTCGGTCATTGTCAGTGACTCCAGACCAGATTGCTGTGATGTTGCCAAGTTGTGAAACTTCCTTTCCCTTACGCTTCGTCTCATTTAAACATAGAAAATCCAGTTTTCTCTCATTCATAATCATACATACTTCATTTAATTTTTCAAACATTCCTCTACATACATTCATCGTACTGAAGCGGGTCTCTTTAGCCCACTTTTCGCCCCGTGAGAAACCATGGCGTGATGAGTGGCGAGCTACATCGCCGCCTCCGTGTTTATTAGAATTGGAACACATATTGGACCCACGAGAAGCAAGGGAAGTAAACTGTCCACCTAGCCAGAGCCCCGCTTGACTAGGTAAGGTTATTTAGTACCCGGAGTGCACCAAGCTCCGGGACGGCGGCACGCTAGCGACCAGGCTCACCCCTGGCCACGCATCTCTCGGCGCGGCAGACCTTGGATTGGTGTAAGGGCGAAGATGGAAAAGCCCTAGTCCCTTAGTCGACTTCTACGACACCCGCGGGAAGAGATGGGGTAGTGCTATTCCAAGCCGACACTACACAGCAATATTACAATTATAAGCAGTTTTATAGCATAGTGTTATTTGCTGTAACAGATGCACGTTACAATTTTCTATATGTACATGCTGGAGTTCAAGGAAGTATATCTGATGGGGGAGTTTTTAGACATACAGCTTTTGGGAAAGCACTCCTGCGTCAAACTCTTAACATACCACATTCTGAATCCCTCCCTGGCCGAGAAATGTTAACACCGTATATTTTTCTGGCAGATGATGCATTTCCCTTAACAGAAAATATTTGCAAGCCATATACATTAGATTTGAACATAGGATCTCCTAAACGTGTATGTAACTATAGAATATCTAAAGCACGCCGTATAGTAGAAAACTCTTTTGGTATCTTGTCTTCAGTTTTCCGTATATTATACACAACTATTGATGTTGAGTTGAAACAAGTGCAAGATATAGTTATGGCTTGTGCATATTTACATAATTTTTTGCGACGAAACACAAGAGCACGATCTATGTATTCTCCACCTGGGACCTTTGATAGTGAAGATATTGACGATGGCAGAATAATGCCAGGCTCATGGAGAGATGATGAACAAAGTTTAACAGATTTAAGAATACTGGGCAGGAATGCAACCACAAGAGCAAAAGCAATAAGAGACGAATTTATGCAATATTTTATGACAGAGCAGGGGCGAATAGCATGGCAAGATAAATATTTAGAAGGAAGAAGTTCAAGATAAGCATGTTTAGAGGGAAGAATTTATCAATCGTTATGATTAAAAAATAAAACTTAATACCACAGATAATATAATACTATACTAGTACAGATACCCAATCCCATACAACGAAATGTGATGTGCTTAAATACCCTTATTCGGCGGGCTATTTTTTAGTTCCTTATTGTTCGCTAGATGGCGATAAAAACAAAAACCAAATGATAACAAAGCCCGGTATCTTACTCGGCTAATATTAGGAAATGGCGGCTGCGGGGCGCGCGGGGCGGGGGCGCCTCGGTAACACGACACAAGCGAGACAGATTTTATTACTTTATGACTTTCTTTCACTAAATGTTTATTTGCAAATTTGCAAATATGGTCAAGGACAAAGACTAGGTCAAGGACAAAATCGTCGACAAGGCCAATTGCGTACGAGTATTACATCCGTTTGTAGATATTTTTGCTTGTAATGTTAACAGTGTCGTTGTCGATATTCTTCTCTGCTATGTGTCGGCTTAGAATAGCACTATCCCATTTCTTACCGTAATGGTTCGTAATAGACGGCTAAAGGTATTGGGGCTTTTGGGTGATTTTAAGGCGATTCTGTTGGGGACCCACCATCAAAAATCTTTGTTTTATAATCTTATCCCAACACAAGTTCCAAAAGTGGCGAACGAATTTTTTATTCCTAGGCTCTGGTTCCCCCTTCTAGGGATTTATAGCCGAAAATAAATGTGTGAATAATGAACGATATTCTGTTTATTAAAATAAAATAAACAGAATAAACACATTTATTTATTTAATAACATCGTGCAAGACGTATTCGTGCTGTAGTGGCGGCGTATAATAGCACTACTCCGCATCATTCCGTCAGTGAGGTATTGAGCGTTGTGTCGAGATTTTTCTTTCCTTTATTTATTAGTTATTTATAATCCCCACATGAGGTTTAAATGATCTGAGTTGTTTAGTTTGAGGCATAGAACAAAGTTTGTGGCTGGAGGGTTTAATTTCATTGATTGGTTGGCGATGTGGTGATAGACCACAAATATTTAATCAAAAAAATGAATCTTCCACAAGCTGACATTCCACAAGCATCTGTGGGTTTGTCGCATTCAAACTTCTGGTTATTACTATACTAAAACGTCAGCTCAAAATGGTATCATTTAATATTATAACATAACATAACATAAACATAAACGTTCACGCCGAATATCCCCGAAAGGGTTGGCAGAGGTACTAATACTTCTGAACATCACGTGACTTTGTCACCTGGTGTTCAGAGTACCCACGTTTTGCATGGACAGTGTACTCACTTGATAGGGGGCAGGCATATCGCCGTTTTGTACGAATATACTGTCACATGACTAAGCCATGTGGGTTTCCTCAAGATGTTTTCCCTCACCGTTAACAACCACGATAAATTAACCACACATATGTCTTTAGAAAAGACAAATTGGTGTAGGCCCGACCCAGGATTTGAACACTAGTCGTTTGCACGGTAACCGAGTGTTCTACCCACTGGTCTATCACGGTTGCTATCACCACAGATAATATAATACTATACTAGTCTATCACTTAATATTATAATACATTATAATTAATTTTACTGGGTTATGTGGCTCGAATGTTAACCCATTTCCAAAATTAATGGTTCTTTTATAATCTATTCTCCACATAAAGCGGCTAATAATTTGAAAATGTTGAAAGTATTATTAGAGAAGTATTAAAAAAAATCTATAGCTGGTTTCAACTGCAATCATAAGGACATTTAACTCCAACTCAAACGTTAGCGCCGAATATCCCCGAACGGGGTCGGCAGTGGTATCAACACTTCCGATATTCACGTGACATTGTCACCGGGTGTTCAGAGTACCCACGTTATGCTCGGACAGTGTACTCACGTGATAGGGGACAGGCCCATCGCCGTATTGTACAAATACAATGTCCCAGGGTTAGAAAACTAGTCGTCTGCAAGATAAGCAGTGTTCTACCCACTGAGCTACTAAGCCGTCATTAAACTACTAATTTTATTTTATCTAGGTACCTACGCGCTACACCTTCAGTACAGAATACTTATCCTATTTGTAAAAAGTATTTATCAATCTTGCGTGATTATTATTATTTCTCATACCGTTGGAGTAACAGAAAATATAAATCTCATTGTTTAATCATCATACAAAATGCTGTATACCTGGCTGTTTTAAAAAAAAAAAATATTACATACATAAATATACTTACGACTATAAATCCCTAGAAGGGGTAGCCAAAGCTTCGAAAAAGTCAATCACTGAGTTATTAATATTGATTCAAACGTTCACACCGCAAATCCCCGACGGTAGTGCAGGCAGGGGTACTAACACTAAAAATCAACTTTCTACAACAAAGTACTAACAGATATAAAAATAACATACATACATATACTCACGGCTATAAATCCCAAGAAGGGGTAGCCAGAGCTTCAGAGCTAGAAACTCGTCAGTCACATTTAAAAGTTGATAGGGGAGAAAATGGTATAAATAAATTATCGTTAGTGATGGGCCTCCAAAAATCCCTTAAAAGCCCCAATACCGTAAGTCGCCCCTTACGTTCAGCCATCGGAAGAAATGGGGTAGCGACATTCTAATCCGACACTACACGGCTAAAAAATAGTCATAAGAATTGGAACAAGGTTATTTTTGAGCGATGCGGCAGGAATTAAAATTACATGTATATTCTCACGCCGTTAGTTCACATTGGGATAGTTAGAGACTATCGATCGCCACTTTGTACGGCCATGGCAAACTTGGCGCGAAAAATTTAAACATATTGGCATTTTAACTGTCCCTTGCCAATACATATTTGAGAATTTAATGTATGCCAAAAAGAATATTGGCCAATTTAGTAAAGTTAGTGATAGGCATACTGTTAACACTCGGAATAAGGAGAAACTTAACGTACCGAAGTGGAGACTTAATAAAGTAAGTAACTCCTTTATGGGACTATCCCTGAAAATGTTCAATAAACTCCCTTCTGACATATTGGAATTGCCTGTGGCATCTTTTAAAAAGGCAATTAAAGCCATGCTTTTAAAGAAATCTTACTACAGTGTTCAAGATTTTTTAAACGACAAGGATCCAACGCGCACATGACCATGTCCGTAAAGCTATAAATCTTCCCTCGTTATTCCTAGGAATAATTGTCTGGTGAGGATTTTTCTTCTCACGTTATGTGATTGGTTTTTGTGATGGACAATTTATTTTAATTATGTCAAACTAGCGTTTGGTTTGGTCGCTTAGAAAATCTTTTGTAAAGTAAAAACATGTTTATAAACTGAAATTGTACAAACCATATTTTGAAAAAATGAAAAAATGTGAATGTAAAGAGTTTCTTTGTTGCTTCTTCTCTTTACGAACACCTTCCGAAGCAACGGATTAACGATTAATTTAAAACTTTGACGTTCAAAAAATGTTAGTATTTAACTTTATTTTGAAAAATAAACTTTTTGACTTTTTTTTTTTTTTTTGGGACACTTGTCTTTTTAAGCACAGTCTTTTTGGTCCAAACGTGTACGCCGAGGTCGTTAAAAAATTAAAATCACTTAAAAAACCCCTATACCCCGTGAGTCGCCTCTTGCAATCACCCACGAGTAGTAATAGGGTAGTGTTATTTTAAGTCGACAATTATCACCAATTCGATTACTTGGGTGGACGCAAATCAAAACAAGTAAGATACGTCAATAAACACCATCTCAATTTGGCGCCATCTATTGTCAGTAGTTGAAATCACTAAACATTTTAGTTAAATAGACGTAGTTCTACAATAATCATTTGGGAATACAATTTCATAAAAACGAAAATACAGTTTTTTTTATATTTTGCTTCTAATTGTAATAATTTATGTTTTATGGTATTAAGTGACAAAATAAATTACCATGTTATATTTATCTAACTGTCTTTTGGCTTTTTAAACGATTATTAGCCACTTTAAGTTTTTATTTTAAAAGTCGACTATATCTTAACTCCATCTATTGAGCGAAGAGGTAACTAAAAACATTTTGTATGAGATGGTATACCATGTTAATACTAATATAAAGATATGTATATTTTCAATGTCTAAAATACTTAATTAAAGATTCTTACGTTATCTTTTGCATTTTATTTATTTATTATTGAGTAAAACAAACAGCACTTAATCTATTAACAAGCATTTTTAAATATAACAATTTATCGTGCCAATTATATGTATCACAAATTTCATTAAATTAACTGTCTATATTCTTAATTATATGTCTATATTTTTCACTGTCTAATCCTGTATTCGCGGTATTTTGAGTTAAGACAAACGATATCGCATCAAAAGCAAACCGCTTCACTGTTTTACCGCCAGCACTACCACTCTTTTTCTTTTTTTCCTCATTATTTGCATAAGTTCTTAAGCTTCTGAATTTTTTGTAAGCCTCGTTGCTTGTTATGCCAAACTTTTCAGCGATTTCATACCATGCATCTTTTTTAAGCATTCCTATCTTTGTATATTCCGGTTTTTATATCCCACAACTCCGGGTGTAAATTAACCTCATTAATGAAATCAATAATCGTCTCGTTAGGCCACGTAGTAGTCATTTTTATCATAGAAAAAGTAATAAACAAACTAACGTTATTTTTATATCAATCATAACCTCGAAATAACATGCAGCTGATCGCAAAGCACAGAATATAGCAACAATCAACATGGCGTCACTCACAGCAAACTTCATGTCGCGTAGAAAAGGATACACTGAGTCATAACAAAGAGAGCGACTGAAACGAATATAGAACTGGCTGAGCAATATTGCAGTAAAATCGATCGCCTAGCAATCGTCCGGCAACCCATATCGGGGCAATATCGGCCATAAATGGCAATACAAAACATGTTTCGATATTCTTATCCTGGTATTAAAGATGATAGCAACAAATGAAAGACATGTTTGTAGACGTTGCGAATCCTTTCTTTTTCAGTCATATACTCACAGTTCCCAAGCTCTGGCTTCCCCATCTAGGGATTCACAGCCGAGAGTATATGCATGTATGTATGTGTGATTCATATTTCTAGCAAAAAATAAAAACTTCTAATTATAATTCGGCATTTGCTGTATTTTAGTCCGCATATCTTCGAGGAGTAGAACGATCATCTCTTGCCTCGTTTCATGGTCCTTCTTAAGGAGTTCTTCCATCCTTCTTGTAGTATTGTCATTCATAACTTCTATAGTAACGGCGACTTTTTCCATGATTGTGTACGCATTAATATTATGCATACATTCATTGCTGGCATTACGTGAAGTCACTTTTGTCTCAATCCGCTTATTGACTAAAGCTAATACTAGTTAAATTTTTAGCCACAGTTTGGGACATTAGCTACTCCGCCCAATTATGCTATTGTAAGAGTTTTGCTACTATATAGACGTAAGGTCCAGGATTCTTTATTGGGATGAGATTTTAATTGATTAGTTAGAGTTATTTTCCTGATGTTTGTATCGTATCGAGCGGTGTGTGTCGAAAGAGTAACCGTGAGAGTTCCAACTGCTACAACGGAGTTCCATGAATGTTCCCCTTCTTTTTCAGTCATATACTCACAGCTATAGATTCCAAGTAGGGGAAGCTAGTGCTTCGGAATAAGGAATTCTTCAAAATGAGCCCTGGTCTATTTGCTACGAGTATATAAAGTACTCTGCCTTGTGTGGTCCCATAGACCAGAAATGTTACTTTTGTTTGATCGCTCGCTTCCAATCGTATGGCATATTAAGGTTTGAATTGAGCGTTTTTTTTCTCTTACATGATAAAAAATTAGTAAAATTTCATTACTCGTTATTTTGCTTTGAGCGCACCACCACCACCAGTCCATTCGGGCTGCTATTTGCAGCTTTCGCGGTACAACTACAAAGGAGCCTAGTGCTTTCTCGTTGTTTCGTGCTAAATTTGTTTAAGCCACAGTTTGGGACATTAGCTACTCCGCCCAATGATGCTATTGTAAGAGTTTTGATACTATATAGACGTAAGGTCCAGGATTTTTTATTGGGATGAGATTTCAATTGATTAGTTAGTTGACTTGTATTCTTTCATAACTCTTTCTACTGATTTCACCGATATTCCCAAAATGTGAGCAGTTTTGATGAAACAGTCTGTTTAGGTAGGATATTCTAATCCTGGTATTAAAGTTGGTAGCAACAAATCAAATACATATTTGTAGACGTTGCGAATCCTTTCTTTTTCAGTCTTATACTCACAGCTGTAGATTCCAGCGGCGCTAGTATAGCAAGTAATAACAGTCGAGATATCTCGTCTGTCGTGGCTTCCGAAATTCTCGGACTCCTCCCACTTTTGTTAGCACAGTCTTGTATGTCGAGAGAGGACGACAAATCTTTCATGGCCGAGAAGACGTTTATTCGTTCACTTTCCGTCGGTCAATTAGGTTTTTTACTTTTTATTTCAGTGTGTATTTGAGTTCATTCAAAATTAGTTGGTGTCTTTCTACCATTTTGCTTACGGCTAATTATTTTACCCATTTTAGAGGTTTATGTAGGTATATTAAATACACTCTTATATTTTTCTCGTTTCATAACACATTATGGATAATATACCATTTATACAGCTTTGAGTAAACAAAATTTCAACAGGTAGAAATTTTCAAGATTTTGATGACGTTGGCAGAGAAATTGTCATTCTATGGGTTATTTGCCACATAAACAAGATGGTCGTTTCGTGTTGTTTTGTTATGTTTCTATCGGTTTTAAATATAAATAGACGAATTTCAAGGATGGAGTACTATTTGTTGATATAGTAAGTATATAAGTTTCTTTATGAATATGCGAGTGATTATAAATGTGTTGTATATGTTTAATGTGCATTTTTTTAACTTTACAGACCAGTGTATTCGAAACTCAAAACACCATCCCCGATTTAGCCACTATTTGGCTTCATCCCTCCAATGCACAAGTGGATAGACCATGTGGAGTTGTGGACCCTCGTAACTTGAGGCCCATCCGGAGATCAAAGAATCCGGCAAACCGATATTGATCGGATGAGACTTAACCTTTCGAAACCCAACGTCAACTCCGTTTGACAGCGCGTTTTTGCACATTCGCCCAGCGTCATCTCGGATGGACGGCAGTTTATCACTCATCTTTAAACCATTGTAGCTTGTCTTAAGGTATATTTCGGCATGTAGAATGTTTGAATGAATGAAGGAAAATTTAATAACCAATTAAATAATGTATGATACTCTATGGGTCACTTGACAGATTTCGACGTTATTTTAGTTTCTATTTGGCGGAACCGCGCGTGAACGACGCTCGTGCTTTTCTTGTGATATAAATTGTGTTCATTGGTAGAAAACGTGTTGTAAGTGTTTTTTCAATTCTAAATAGTGTATATTTAGTGTTAGTGTAAAAAAGGGTAAATTTATAGTAGTCTATAAGTCAAAAACTTGAATCAAAAAAGGGGTCAGTACGACAGCCCACAGGTTTAGTGTTTTATTTTTACTATCATGAAAGTACACTTGTTATCATTTTCACTTCCATTTATAGAAAAATGCATCAGAAATCTATTGATGCAATAAGTTTTTCAAAATAACTTTGATTATTAGCACATTTAGCTTCTAAATCGACTTGAGTAATTCTGTCGCCGCCATCTTTGTAAAAAGTTACTAAATACAGCGTGTTCAAATTTTATTTCATACTTTCAGAACCCAGCGTCAACTCCGTTGGACATCACCCTTTTGCCTTGTGAATCGGTTGCGCCAGGGACCTTGCAGGAGCAGTGCGATTACGCATATTTGACACTTACCGAATAATGTTGCATTATTTTATATATATACTAGTGGATCGGCCCAGCTACGCACGGGTAGCGGAGTTTTAAAAATATCCGAGGCATTTTCAATCACTGCTCGCCCTTTGTGAAATTTAGCGCAATGATTACAACTTAAAGGACTCCTGAATAGTGTAGCTTTGAGATTGTGAAAGCGCTTTTATGAACGGTTCAGTATCTCCGAAAATAAGCCAGAGTTACAAACTTTGCATACATCACACATACACACACATCAGTGCCTCCAGTAAAAAAGGGATTAGTTGAAAATCGGCACTTTTCAGGAGAGCCAAAAAACTAAACTTTTGTTTTTTTGAACAAAACTTAAATTTATTTCAGTTAAATGTTAATGCAGTATTATAGATGCATTTAATACCTATAAAATGATATACACTATGTTTATGTATCATGCATGAATAATATATATTTTATAGTTTTGTTGAACTATTCCCTTGTTAACCACATAATTATGGCATAGCTGCAGTTAAAATATATATTTTATTCTTCCTAAAGACATAAATGCTATTATACTTCGTTTATGTATGGTCCAAAAGGAATAATATTGTTTATTTCTTTAATTTTTTTTCACAACTAATGAGTTTCAGTGGCACCAAAGAGCTTACTCATGCCTAAATATGTATGAAATTTATTTTGTTACAGTCATGGTGCGCAATAGTGCGCATATATATATATATTTTGTATAGAACAGAAGAACAAAGTTCACAAGCGATTCAAAAAATTTGGTAACCCTCGTGACTATGATGAGTTTTCTTCCCTCCGCAAGCGTTCCAAACGTCTAATGAAAGAATGTTACGAGAGCTATATAAATAATATAGAGTCCTCTTTAAAACATAACAATAAATTGTTTTTTTCTTTCATTAAGTCTAAAAAGTCGAATCATTCTATTCCAGACACAATGTTTCCAGGGGATGATTCTTGCAGCGGCGCGCAGAACGTTTGCAATATGTTCGCTGATTTTTTTTCTTCTATATACGTTAAGGATGACGGTGAATCTCATTGTGGTTACTCTCATATTCTTTCCCACTCAACGCTTACCAGCTTTCAAGTATCGGAAGAGAGTATTGCCATAAAATTAAAACATTTAAATGAAAACAAAGGTGCTGGCCCAGATGGAATCCCCCCCTTTTTTATAAAGTCATGTGCGGAAGCTTTGTCCTATCCTCTTAGCATCATCTTTAATCGTAGCATACGGGAGGGAATATTTCCATCTCGATGGAAAACTGCCTTTATTGTGCCAGTTTTCAAATCAGGAAATTTCAGCAGATATAAGGAATTACAGGCCAATAAGTATATTGTGTAGTTTTTCAAAGATCTTTGAATCCTTCATATTTGATGCTCTGAACTCGCACATGAAACACTCTCTCGCTTCTGAGCAACATGGTTTTGCCGAGGGTAAGTCAACTGTTACCAACTTGATCGAGTACACCGACTATATACACAAGGCTTTTGGTGAACGATCCCAGGTGGATGCTGTGTATACCGACTTCATGAAAGCTTTCGACACTTTAATACATAGAGTCGTACATGGAAAACTTGAAGCATATGGTGTACATGGCAGCCTGCTTCGGTGGCTCGACTCTTACCTGGATAATCGTAGTCAACTAGTTGCACTAAAAGGCTACCTTTCCAAACCTGTTCTGGTTACATCAGGAATTCCCCAAGGATCGTTGCTCGGTCCTTTATTGTTTAATATCTTTATTAACGACCTCGTATTGCATCTAAAAAATCCATGTTTACTTTATGCAGATGATTTAAAGATATTTAGAACAATACGCACTTTTGAAGACTGTATTAGCCTGCAAGAGGATATAAATACGTTAACTTCTTGGTGTCACCGGAATCAGATGCGCTTAAATATATAAAAAATGTTTCGTCATTACATTTACAATGAAACATAACCGTTTCAATTTTGATTACACCATCGATAATTTTACAATTGAGAGAAAAACAGTTGTAAGGGATCTTGGGGTTTTACTTGATGAGAAGTTATCTTTTAACGAACACTGTTCAAGCTTGGCGAACAAATGTTTAAAACTTGTTGGATTCATATCGCGAGTATCCAAAGAACCCTTTTAGTGTGATACGTATTTTTAAGTCGATTGTAATTTGGAATACGCCTCAGTTATATGGTCACCTTTTTACAACGTACACATAGACAGACTTGAATCTATTCAGAAACGTTTCGTTCGTAATGTTTGTTCTCGATTTGGCTTGAGACGGCGTTTAAGTTCATACGAGGACAGATGTAGTCATTTTCATCTAGACAATCTGTTAAATCGTAGGCAAATGCATGACCTTACCACTTTATATAAAATAATACATGGCTCAATTTCAACTGGCATCATATCCAGAATAAACTTTAATATCCCCAGTAAATCATTTAGAAACCATCGTCCCCTTGCTATGCCTACACCTAAAACGAATGTCATTGCAAATAACCCCTTAAATAGGATGTGTCAACTGTACAACTCCCTATTCAAAGACAAAGACACAAACGCTCCTGACGTCTATCAACACACTCTACGCACGTTCAAAATAAAATGTCTCACCGCAGTGCGAGACTTTAATAAAGGATATAGTTAGTAGGATATATAAAATCATTTCGTAATTTTCCATAATTTATTACTTATGTTGTTTTTATGTTGTGCTTATTATGTTAAAATCTAGCCCCTTTCCCTTTCCCTTTGTAAATAGTCTTCATTTTATTTGTAAGTTAAATTAATGTTAGTAAATTAATGAATAATAATAAAAAAAAAAAAAAAACTATACTAATATATTTTTTTAAGTTGTCATCTCAACTGATTATTTAATATCATGCTGTGTACACAGTTTTTTGGTATTATGTCCGAATTTGTATTATTTTTTAAATTTTGTATACCAATGCTATGTCATAATACTGTTTGTGTGCCAAATAAATAAATAAATAAATATTACTTATCTGCCTGGTAAATTGAAACTTAAAACTAAAACCCAATCGCATATATTGTAATTAAATATATAACTAAATAACATAGATACATACATATACTCACGGCTAAAAATCCCTAAAAGGGGTAGCCAGAGCTTCAGAATTATAAGATTCTTCAGCCACTTTTGGAACTAAAGTATTCATAAAAAAAGAAAAGTTTTGCAAGAAATCTTCACACATGGAAGGTTTTACTTCTAGAGTAATTACATTGCTGTTGGGAAGTTTCGTTCAGCCAGTAGTCCGTTAAAATATGTTTTTTTTAAAGTCATAACCATAGTTCAGGTTGGTTTTATGTTTCATCACAAATCATTATTTCGTGTGTACCTAAACCACCGCACGTCCGGCCAACATGTTTTCCAGAGTCATCACGAATCGTGTGTCTCGTAGATTTGATGACTTCCAGCCTCCCAAATAAGCCGGTTTCCGAAAAGGCTTTGCTACCATAGCCCACATTCAGACACCATCCACAGGAGACCGAGGAGTTTAATCTGCCACTGTGCCTAGAGCTCGTGGACTATGAAATAGCCTTTGATTCGATGGAACGATGGACTATACTTTAATATTTGCAGATATATCGTGGTGTGAAAGTGTTTGTATTAAAACGCCACTATGTCGGTCCCACTCGAGGACCAGAACACGAATCTTATCCAGTTGCAGCGAGAAGCGAGACAGGGGGAAGTAATTTCTCCCAAAACTGTTCATTGCGGCATTGGAGACGTGTTTAAGCTTCTGGACTGGAAAGGGCTCGGTATCAACATAAACAGCGAGTACATCACGCATCTTCGATTTGCTGACAATGTTTTACATAGATACATATACTCACGCCATGAATTCTCTTTGGGGTAGGCAGAGACTATCGATCGCCACTTCGTACGATCCTGGCACACCTCTCTTGCTTCATCTACTTCCATATTTTTTTTTATACATGCTCCGTTATTCTTCATACTTCGGTCGCCTGTCTTTTTGAGCACACTCTCAATTTGGTCCAAGTGTGTCCTCCGTGGCCGTCTTATGCTCACAGAGCAAGTAAATGCAGTAGAAATGAGTTCCCTCAGAAAATTTTGTAATGTGAGGTTATATGATCGTGTGAGGAATGACATGATTCGTGAAAGGTGTGGCGTAAAGTTGATATTGTAAGTAAAAAAGAAAAAGGAATGTTAAGATGGTTTGGCACATCGAGAGGATGGATGATAGGTAATTGGTGAAAGGTATATAGGCTCTAGGCTCTATAGAACTGATGTCGAATGTAATGTCAGTAGAGGACGATATTGCAGTTTTGACTCAATCCACTGACGATTTATGTAAAATGCTGAAGGACCCCAATAGATTATCTGAGAGAGTTGGTCTTAAAATTAACATGGATCAAACGAAAGTCATGTCGAATAACCATGTTATACCTATTCTTGTTGAGCTTGGACCTGGGACAAATCATTAGGTTAGGTAGAGCCAACTTCGAAAATGAGGTCAACTGTCGAATCCAGCTCGAATGGGCTGCGTTCGGGAAGCTGTGCCATATCTTCAATGCGCTATCACATAGCGCGAAGAGTTGCAAAACTTAAGTAACAATGGGCAGGGCACATTGCACGCAGAACCTACAGTCTTTGAGGCTCGGAGGTTCTGGAGTAGCGGCCACGAGGACGAAGCAGTGTGGGTAAGCCTCCCACAAGGTGGATCGATGGCTTGGTCAAAGTCGCGGGAAGACCGTTCGTTGTAGAGAGGAGGAGGTCTTTGGGGAAGGCCTATGTCCAGCAGTGGTCGTCTATTGGCTGCTGATGATGATAATGTATTTCAAGTGAGGGCATTCTTTCATAAGCGCCAAGAACATGGCAGTGACAGATGAGTTCTTATTTCGACCCCCACATGTCCCAGAGTATAATATGATTTTTGTGATATGAACTGGTAACATTTTGATGTAATCATAGAGGCAGGAAGCAATTTGATTTCCACCGCGTTTACCTGATGCTTCGTACTATTAGTAGCCAGTAGCTTGATTAGTTTTAAAGTTGTGAATGGTTAAATTATAGGTGCTTCTTTTGTAAAATGCCGACTTGACGACAGCATGGGAGTGGGAAGACATTGTTTAATATCAAAAGTGAACACCACTAGTCATAGCCATTTTTATCATTGCTTTTCTGCTGGTAAGCCCTGTAGAATCAGCTTGAGATTCATTGAGCCGGTTTACTAGATCTGTTTTTTCTTCTGCTGAAGTAGTATACTAAATATTTGCCTGTAGAATGTCACACTTTGTACATGTATCCACCATCGGGGGCTTAAATGACAGATTTAAGCTAAGTGAAATATTTTTGAGTGTATAGTCTTACAAACTTGTTCCTTCTTTGGTTGTTCTTTGCAATTCAAAGAATAAATAGTATGCATTTTCAAAATAGTTAACACAAATTTCTTTGATTTTTTATTACGAGCATAGTGACTTTCATACTGTGGAAATGTCAAAATATGCTCACGATCTTTTTCTAAATCTTCGTCCGGCCATTTGTTTTTAACAGTGATACCCCTTGTACTGCTTGGCTTGGCATGGTTCCAGTTATATAATCCTTTTTTTGTAGCTTGTAGAGAAACAAACTCAAAAGTGTCACCGTCTATTACAAAAAAGCAGTTTTTACATACAATTTCATGTAAATATTAACCTCAATGAATATGATACGTGAAAGAGCAACTTCCTTGATTGGTCGCACGAGTTTTTCTTTCTTTTGGTTCCTTTGGTGTTATCAAAAAAGCTGTGGAACTAAACGACTTATATCTATGATTCACCTAATCAACCAATATCTTTTCGGTATAAGCGCGGGTATCCCTGGGTAAAGTCATCAATGCAAGGGCGTGAGCCGACTTAATCCCTTGTTAACGTTCAATTGTAACTGAATGCAAGGAACTAAATGATGTTATGTCTATATTTTGTTAAGTTAACAAAGATGTAACAAATGTTGATCCCAAAATGATATGAAGTATTTAGGAACTATACTAGTTGTACCATTTTATTCGTGTTTAAGTACAATAATATCCTTTATCACATGAGAATGCAACGATGTAGCTCCACTTATCCCATTTTAATCATAAAAATTGCTAGTATAAATACTCTTAACCCAATAATAGCTCCAATTATGCCTTTAGATGGTTTTAAAAATCCATGAAGGAGGTCAGATAGAGTTATGTCCTTTTGATATGTTATGTAACTCGGTGCGCTGATCACGATGGTTTAATAAAAACAAAAGGGATTAAGTGGAGTTAATCCCTTTTTTACTGGAGGCACTGACATACTCCCGGCTATCTTTTGTCCGCGCAACTGCTACACAAAATAATCCTTATAGCATGATTCAGTATTCACGTGCGACGACGGCGCGCTGGCTTATTTCATGTATAAGTTTAGTGTTTCCATACCGATTTCTATGATTCTTTTTTTATTGAATAGGTAATAATGTAAACTTTTTAAAATGTGAGATGAATGAGAGAACTATAAACATAACAGTAAACAAGTATAGTCAGAATGCTCCGAACTGCTAAACTATCAGCAGTTACGCGTGTTATTGTGAGTCAACCATAAAAGATAGACTTATGCTGTTCATCAATATTTTAAAGACAATTTAATGTGGAATATTTCCATCATACATGATTTTTATGTAACTTTAACCATTAAGGCTGCACACGCGACGGAAGCTTAAAAAATGGAGTAACTTTTCCCGTTCTCCCAAAATTCCCCTTCACTATTCTGCTGAAAAGTATACTTTAACCTGCCCAGGAGTATGAAGAATAATTGTGCCAAGTTTCGTTAAAATCCGTCGAGTAGTTTTTATTTCCATAAGGAACATACAAACCGACAGACAGACAGACAGACAGAAAGACAGACAGACAGACCGACAGAAAGACAGACAGACAGACAGACAAAAATTTTACTGATTACATTTTTGGCATCAGTATCGATCACTAATCACCCCCTGATTGTTATTTTGAAAATATATTTCATGTACAGAATTGACCTCTCTACAGATTTATTATAAGTATAGATAACAAATATTAATTGAATGGTAGCTCATACCGGCTTCGCACGGGCATATAAGTTAAGGAAAGTAAAGTTAGAAATTTTTTAGGTATTTTTTTCAACAACATTTGTTTGAATAGAGCGTTTTTTTCTCTTACATGATAAAGATTTAGTAAAATTTCATTACTCGTTATTTTGCTTTGAGTGCACCACCACCACCAGTCCAATCGGGCTGCTATTTGCAGCTTTCGCGGTACAACTAATAATAATAATAATAAGGCGTAGGGATGTGACGACCCCACCGCCCATTGTTGGAATGGCAGGATGACATGTTTACCAGCTTGCCATTCCAGCAATGCAAATAGTCAGCGCTTGAGTTTGTAGGTGTTGACCGTGTCTACAAACTGGTCTCAGCGCAAAATAGAGCAATAACGGTCTCCCCGGGGCAAGTGAGTGAAACCCCGGGTGAATCTTCGCTCATCGTAAAATGGCAGGTGAGAGAAACGATGAGCGTATAGGGCCACTCCCCAGGGGCTATCGCTGGGGCGCATCTGGAGCTGGGGCTGGACGTGGCAGCATGCGGTCCCCCAGCCGCAGCAGACCGGCACGACCACCTGGTTGGTCTGCGCGACCACCTCAGCCACCAGATGGCTTGGCATCGGTTGGGACTGAGGCAACTCAGTCCCAGCAATCGGTGCCCGCCGCTGGTGGAACAAGGCGCCGCATGGCATGGACGGTCGATATGAATAGGAATGCCATGCGGGCCTATCTTAGGGCCTCGGGTTCAAGAACTGGACGGACGGGTTATCGGGCAGCAATGTACCGCGAATTTCTGCGGCTGGAGCCCAATTTGACCGTCACAGAACAAAACCTGGCAGACCGAGTTCGGTACATACAACGCTCAGAACTTTTTAGCACTACCGAACTCGAACAATTGCGACGCGAGGCTGTTCCTCCGCTGGACGAAGAGCCACCCTTGCAGGTTCTCCCTCCTGCTCCTGAGCGGGAAGTTCGGAGGGAGCCGATCGTTAACCTGCCGGATGCGGGTGGTGCGGAAAGCGATTGGGGAACAGTCTCCCTGGATTTGGATATGGTGAGGAGCGCACTCGAAGAGACGATCCTGGAATATCGCGAAGTGCCTCTCGAAAGGAGGCCAAGGCTGCCCCGAGTTCCTCTCAGCATCAAGGTTCGGGATGTCGTTGAGGCCGTCAATAACATGCTGCCCTCATTTTTAGAGAGCAGCATGGACCTTTGGGATACGGATTCAATTCTCTTTGGCGCCGCAATGACAGTTTGTCAATTTGTCGGCGTCAGGATGCCGCCAACAAGAGCTGGTGGCTCCCGCCAGGCTGGCAGTACTAGTCCCAGGACTAAAACTAGACCAGCCTGGATCAAATGTCTTTACCAGTCTTCGTTGTTCGAATTTGTTTTGTCGTGAAAGTGTTTGTGTCGAAAATTTAAAATTTAGCATTTTAATTGTATTTAAGATAATTTTTGAAAGAATTTACACTGAAAAGATCTCCGTTTCATAAGGATAAGATATACTAAAAGGAGAATTGAAGTTTTACAAATATTTCGGGATTATATTAAAGTACTTTGTTTATCGCTTGTTTCAACGGTTTTTTCAGGCCAGTATTTTTTCTTTATTTACTCATATTACATTAAAACAATACCTCAGTATAACTAAGTACTGCATTAATAAGTTATATTTCTTCTTATCCACTTATATTTTCCTAGATATACTCTTATCATAAAATATAACCTTAAATTTGTCAATAAGTTATCTAGTAAATAAAACCTAGTTACACAATATCAAGTACCATTAGCTAAAAAATAGTTAAAATGCCTACTCGCAGTGAAACTATTAGTAATTTAGAAAAGAAGTTAAATTCAGCCCTTTTAGAATTAAAAAAATCAAAAGAAAATATCATTAAATTGTTAAAGGAACGGGAGGATAGTGAGCAAGAAATTAACAATATTATTAAAACCAATTCTTGTTTAAGGAAACAACTTGTTGATATGGATGCAGAGCTACAAGATAGCATAGCCCAAAGGATGGCCCTGCAAAGAGATGTTAGTTTGCACCAAGATAGTTATGATTTTCATGAAGCAGCACTTAAAGAGATACAATTGTTAAAAGCACAACTGGCAGGAGCTGAATTGGAACTTCATACATTAAGGAGTAACAAATCTGAGGAGAACTCAATTATGCTACAGCAAATGTATGATAGTGTTATTCATATGCCAACTATAGACTTAACTACTCCGGTAAAAGAAAAAAAACCCCTACCTATTGTTAACATAAAAGGTTCAAAAAAGTTAAAGAAATACCTTAAACTTAAAAGAATTGTAAGAAATCGTGTAAAAAAACTTAATAAACTAAGGTGTAGTCAACATCATGAGATGAAGTTTAAGTTAAATAGGTTAGAAAAACTATGTAGTGATTATGAACTTTCTCTAGACAATAATAAAGTTAAACTTAGCCATGATAGTAATAGGATTATAGAATTGGAAAAATCTCTTCAAGATATTACATTAAAGTGTCATAACAGCCACTTAGAGATGCAAAGCTATATAGAAGGTTTAGAAGAAATCATAGAGTTAAGTAATGAAAATATCAAAACAGTAGAAACACTTTCTGGTTTTTGCAATAAGTGTGAAAGCGTAAGTACTGCCATAAATGATGTATCCCCTGAAAATAGAAATAATATGGCTCAGCCCACTTTTGCTTACAATAGAGGTGTGTCGACTCAGAGGACTTTAGTCTTCTCCGATTCTCTTGGTGTTAACATTGGCCATCATTTAAACAAAGAATTTAGACCAATGTATTTTAAATACTTGTATGCCC